>DWDU01004976.1:0-10341 GCA_018245575.1 Jemadia suekentonmiller | reverse complement strand
TGGTAATTGGCTCACCATCTATTCCATAGTGGGTCGTAAACGTAACTGGTGAAACGTGGGAGTGTTCTACATTCCTCTGTCTACCTCTTCGCAGATTACAGGCCTAATATTACTAACTAAAATAACTGATACCAACTGGTGTCACTTGTGACCGGTAACTTCTAGTCTGAAGTATTTTCATTATTAATACATTGTCACGTCAGATTTATGCCGGTTTCGGAAACTTCCGCTTCCTCTATCATGACCTTGCTATACACATACATGTATGCTTTTGTATGTTCCAATCTACGATAAAAAAAAAAACGCAAGTTTAGATCTACGATTAAAGTTCTCCTTTCTTACTAAATGTGCAACATCCGCGCCACTGACATCACACAAAATTGAATATTAGCATGTATACTCCTAGAGATTTTAATTAGCCTCGTAAACCAAAGTTCAGTTTCTTCAGATTGAAACAAGTAGTAGATTAACAATGGCAAAATGGAGTTTGCAATGCACAAATTATACTCGGTACTGATATCAGACAATCATTAGTTAACATTTACAGTAACGTCGAGGATAAACAGCAGTCTTAATAGTCATTTCATTGGTTTTAATAACTACGAGTAATATTCGTTTTAATATAGAAAAAAATTGAATATTACAAGTGAATGTTTGAAATCATAATTCGTAAAGACTCAAATGCGTGTTCGTCAACAAAATATGGCTAATTATGAGAATAAACTCTCAGCGGAGGCGTATCTTCAGCAGTGAACTGCATTCGGCTGGTGATGAGGTACTTTGGTCGCTCAGATATTTGGCGCGAAAATGTTTTTGACATTAAAAACGCAGAGGTTTCTGTTATATTTTTTATATGAAGCAACCTTTGAATTCCGCTTCTTTAGCCCGGGCCTACAATTGAGTATAAAATGGTTTTTACATTAAATCGATATTGATCAGGAAAACATATTGTTTATCTTTCCAATGTATGTGTAGTATCTTGAGAATAAAGGAGTAAAAATATATCAGTGTTAAACCAAGTCGCGTGTGTTTAACTACAGTAAGATTGGATGACGAACAACAAAGTTTTAATATCTTTAAAATGAATTTTCCATTCATCGTTCATTGAATAAATATTTATTATCCGATGGAACTGAATGATTCTCAAAGATTTATGTAGGCAAAGTCATAAAAACTTAACATAATCTTTGAATTTTCATAGATAAAAAGAAAATATATCAAAATGGATTTTGTCACAGTGTGTCATATTCCTTGTTGTCGTGCATGTTATTTTAATGTCGTCTGAACATTTGTAAGCGAGTTATATTTTGTTTTGTTTTATTATGTCTTATTGGTGAGTATTTGGGATGATTACTACAAATCTGTTACTTTACGATATTATGCAGCGGTATATAAATGTCTTATTAAAATAGTTGTCCTAACTTGTCTGTAAATCTCCCACAAATCGGGGAGACCAGGGTTCACTGATTTTGGTCACTCTTAACTTTATATGATGCGTATTCGAAAACATTCCACACCTTCTAGAATGAACTGACCGATATGATTACTATGTTGTTTTATTTTCAGCGACCTAATGCCAACTATTATTAGTATTGTGGTTTAAACCATGAGTAGTCCCGTCTTCTTAATGTTGACATACACAGCGGTATGTGTGATGCTTAATGGTAGCCGTTGCTTACCATAATTGACGTGTAAAAGCCGAGCCATTACAGAATGACTTTTTGATGATCTAACAATACGCATGTGTGAAAGATCGTTCACATATGCGTATTTTCGATGCGTATAAGTTGTTATTTGCACAAAAAGACCCCTAACTGTGTACCAACGCGTTCGTTAGTTCTATTTCAGCCCGAAACACAATGCATAAGCATAACTGGAAAAGCCCTTAAGTACAAAAACGTTGATTACATAAAAGATCCCCCTCTGCTTTATCAATTACTATATTTGTTTCGTTGTATTACAGTTGTTCACAATGCAGTTTCAAGTCACACTTTGAGAGTGCGCTCAGTATGCATCATCAGCTTCACCACGAGACGGCTATTGAGTGGGATTCCAAGAAGTTACAGATCACCAACGTAAGAATATCATATGACTTGGTCATAAAAATAAATATGAACACATTTAAATCTTGTAACAACATATAAAAAATATACTTATCAGCCGAAAGCTTATCACTTATGGAAGGAAGGAAATATGTACCTCAATATTGTCATAAATTATAACTTGTGCAATCCGTTTCATATTTAGTTAATAAATTACCTCTCAAGATTATAACGAACTGTACAATATTCTTGTGTAGTATTATAAGCTGGGAAATATCAAATATGAGGTTTGTATTAAATATGTCGTTTTATAGGAGAAGTCCAAAACAGTTCCGAGAGCCGCTTGCGTGGGGCGACCATGTGACGCTAGAGAAAATAAGGGAATAAAAAGTAAGTTTATTTACTATTGGTATGTAGGTACTTCTGAGGATGTCAATTTCTCCACGTGCTTAATTTCTCCATATGTTTATATGTGCTTACAGTTCGGCAGAAGCTGTCACAAATTGAATTGATCAGAGTTATCAACATCATATTTTGATCTGAACGATTCATAACGACGATGACAAAATACTTCCAGTTAAAGTATTTTACTCAAATAGATATTGCTAATATATAAATTTACGCAATCCAGTATGTGTAATAATAATCACTAATAGCGCCATCTATCTTACAGTAGGGAACAGTTCGTCCGCTTCGAGGCTTTTGGGTAAATTGCGTGCGCGCATTTGTCGCAGCAAAACTCTCTTCGTACATCCAGAAGAGGGAGCTGATCAATTAAATAATGTTGTAAGTGAATTTTTACTGGCAACCGACTCTATACACATAATAAAATAAAACTAAATAATCAGTATCTGCCTTTATATGGAAGAAATTAGTGAAAAACTATGATTAAAAGTCTGTATTAGACTGGTAAGTCTCAGTTGGGTCAAATACAAGAATAGGAAAATAACGGTAGCCGATCTCGAATCATCAACAACTTCTCTTATCAGCATCCACTGCTCTTATCACATGTGCCGCACGGACCCGACTGTATAACTCGCATGTACCGCAATTTTCTAGAACATCTTAATTATGTTAGTTTCGTATTTTGCGGCAAGAAGGAGGACGATAACCAGGTTAGCAAAGCTGTGGCATTTTTTTTAAATTCTAACAAGAGAAAGCAAATGTAACGTAGGACTCTTCAAAGAAAGGGTGAATAGTGAATACATAGGCACTTGTGCTCCTTCTTAGGACGTATCTGTACATATGTATACATTCTGTTTAGAACTTAAATGCACCCAGTGAGTGCTCCTCCAAGGTGCTGAAGGTTTCGTCACCACCATGCGGCCACGTGTTGGACCTGAGAGACGCCAAACAAGAGACCTTCGCATGTCACCTGTGTTCGTTTGACGCCGACAGGTTCGCGATATCTTACTTTGATATTTCACTTGTAAACTTCACATAGCTGAAGCTTACTTGCGTTTTGTTGGCTCAGCACAATAGTTAACATTTATGACGCGAAAAATATGTGCAATATCGTATAACACTTAAGAGTCTACGTTTCACTTGAGGAGATGACTACGTCCTTACGTCCTTCCGATGGAACTGTAACTGAAATTGCCATCCTTTTTTGTAGCTATATATTATTCTTTATAGTCATTGTTTTTTGTTTCCTTTTAATCGTTCCATTGTTGGAGTACGGATCGGTTCTCAGAATGAGAAGGTAAAGAGCCACCACGCTGATCAGATGCGAATTGATAGACTTCACACGTCTTTAGGGATCAATTGTTATGAACTCCATGGTGTGCAGGTTTCCTCGCGATGTTTTCCTTCGCCGATTGTTGTTATAATAGTGTTCCATGTATCCTCCCCAGGATAACAGTATTAGATCGCCACTTGCTGAACGATCATAAGATTAGTCTCGAAAATCTACTGAAACTCGTCATGGCGAAAACGAGGGACGGGTTAGTTGAAGACAATACAGTATCAAGCATGTTCGGTATCAGACAACCCTACTACAGACCTCCGGACCACATGATAGAAGAAGGCGAGTTTATAATAGAGACTGTGACACCGAAAATAAAAATTCTCAAACACGCAGCGGTCAACACGGATTTGAGAGGCTCAGATATGCTTGGCTTGCAGAACAAGTATCACGTTATGGGCGAGGAGTTTGGGGAAATGGCAGATGTAGATATCGATAACGACAGGAGAGATCTCTTGGCGAAAATCGAAACGCTCAACGAGTGCATGTACAAGTTTGTCGATTCGTCAAATGTGCTAAAGAAGGTTCTGACTAAGGAGTTTGATCAGAAGACGAGCGCGAGAAGCGAAAAACCCAATAAGAAATCAATCTTTGATTTGGGATTGGGAGAGTAAGTTGCTTAATTTATTTTAAAATGCGACACAGTGAAATATGAGAGTTGGTTTGAGTGTGTCACGAATTTTTTTGTGACGACTTTAGGCGAGTATGCAATTAAAGTGCCTTTCGACAGACACTATCCAAAAGTCGAGGGTTACGAAAGCGATGTGGTTGTTGATATGTTGCGGTGAAACGTTGATGTGGGTTCATGAATCGGTGAGTAAAAGGATGTCATTCGTTCCCTACCAGGTGGCGAGTGTTGCCCCAACTGGGGTTACATGGAGAGTATTCGTAAACCGTTTCTGAGCTCATTGTTATCCTGTGATTCGTAAAACGCAAAAGTACTTTCTTTAAATAAACACTATAAAAATATTATCCCACAGGAAATTATGTATAATTGATTGATAATTTTATCAAAACTAATTGAATGACAAAAAATGTTTGTACTATCCAGCCAGGAGTCACCGAGGAATTGGGAGAGGCCTCATAGCGACAAAACTGAAAGAAGTAGATGCAAGTATGGTGAAAGCAGGTGATGTTTGATGCATACAACCGTTCTGGTTATATCACACGTCGTCTCATTCCAACTCATCCACAAATCAAAATAGACTTCGAGGTACCACCAAACACACTGTGACTCTTCTAATCTTGCATATCACCATGAATAATATGTTATTACCCCTACCATCGATATGAGCTGTATGATACAAGTTTTATGACTTATTTGTGGTTAAAAAAGTGCAATTTAACGATTACGTAAAATGTAAAACTTTCGTCGCTTACATAAATTTGAAATAATCTATGTACTTAATATGCAATTTATGCGTAAAATATGTCCATTAATATGAGAATTTATTCATGTACGTTATTATTTCACAAGGTAATATATTAAATTAATTTCATTTCAGAAGTGGCAGCGAAAAGTTTAAAATGCCTTCAGAAAGTTTTTATTTTTGATAATTTCTTAAGACATTTCGTAATAAACTAACTAATTTTCACTGTTGTTGAATTTCATTTATGAAACCTTATAAAAATGTACAAGTTTATGGAGTGAGTTTAATGAGCAAATTAAATAATTTCTAGCATGAGTCTGCTTTTGATAAGCTAGTCTGATCATAGACAATTGAAACTAAGAAATCAATGTAAAGTAATATATTTAAAAAGGTAGGTACATAAAATAATATTCTTCGTCGTAATTAAATTATACATTTCTTTATTGTTGTGTAGTCAACTAATATGTTCTAAATCATTTTTAGTTGTACGACATCTTCTGCAAGTAATGTCCCTTGTCTGTTGCGTATTTTGTTTGTAATGGCAACACAGCGTGTAAACACAGTCGTCACATTTCTTACAATTTTTGCAACAATTGCACTTGACGGAGGAATCACCACTTGACATGTAATAATTATTCTCATGTCGACATTTATGATATTGGTCGGTGTTTGAATTATTGTTCGCATCATCCATTCCTTTCTCGAACTTTGCTGTTTTGACAACGGGAAGAACCCTCGGTCCGTTTCTGACCATCGGTCGATTACTTTTCTCTTCTACTCTTTTCAATGTACCGAATAGTCTATTCGCTTCTTCTATAGCATCTTTAGATTTGGTCTTCTCTTTCAAAGAATTTTTAAGCTCATCTAATTTCATTTGTGGGATCGATGACGACTTGTGTTTGGTTAAATCTAAAGATTTACGTGGTATGAAAATGTAATCTGGCTGACTGGAGTTGATGACTGTAAATTTATTTTCGTGAGCACATTTGCCATCTATGGAACAATAAAACATCTTGCTCCTTGTCAATACAGGTTTTTCATTCGTTGCAATGGTTCCTTCGGTCGCAGTTCCGACATCTTTGAAAATTAGAGTTTTTTGGGGAAGTACATAATTCCGATTGTACACATGCTTGTTGCTTTGAAATACATTAAGGACCTCATTGAGTAAGGACAAACCCTTAGTCACGTCGGGCTGCGATGTTTGCACGTCTTTTGTCACTTTCTTTCTATCTGTGTAGTTAATTTTGGATCTATTCATGTCCTTAGTAGAGTAACTGTTATCGTTTGTCGAAGTATTACAGCTCTGTTCACAAATAGGACATGATCTTGACTTTTTTTCGTTCAATTCATACACTTTATCATTTACACCTTTTTGATTCAAACAAACGGAACATATAAAATTGCTCTGGTGTCTATCGTTTTTGTCGCCACGGGACGTTGCGTTCATATCGCTATCAAGGTGATTCTTTTTATGTCCAGTTTTGTACGTGATAATATCAATGCAAAGCTTATTGTAGAATTTATAATTGGATATCATGTAAGTTTAATATTGCCGTGAAAACATAATACCTATAATCTGAAAATAATTTTACATGTAAAAGATTGCGGTAATTTTAAGTTGTTAGTAATACAACACAAAACAATGAGATTCTTGATAAATTATGAATATTTAAAAATAATTACACAATATTAAAATCATGTCAAGAAGAACTGTTAATTCAATGTCACTGAACATAGACAAAACTTTTAGTTTGCCGCAGAAGTGTTGATGCATCACGCATTTATAAGCTTCCGAACTTAGGATTTCATTTAAACTGTCACAGAAGAATTAAAAAATTCTGGCACTTAATTTTGACATGACTAAAAAAACTAGCAGCTAACGTCAAACAGGATATTGCAAAAAAATGTAAATAAGAACGAACAAATTTAGGCGTATCTATCACAAACAAGTTGATGATATAAATTTCAATAGTGATCGTAATTTTCATTGCAAGGGATACATTTGTTAAAACTTTCCATAAGATAAATGTAATCTTAAGCTGGAGATTAAGGAAAGCTATTTATTTAGTAATTTTGAAAGAGATACTCTGTACTGTACTAACTTTGGTAAGTAAGAGATTACAAGAAGTCTAAATATAAAATTAATCTTCGCAAAGAAAAACGCAATAAAAGACAACGACAAATTTGGACATTTGTATAAGTTTGGAATACTTAAAAATACAAAAGTAATAAAGCTTATAAGCAACTAAGTAAGAGGAAAGATGTCACCAGAAATACAATTTTAAGTAAATGATGATATACAAGAAGAAATGCAAGCAGCTAGATTACTGAATTTACGAACTCAAGATTATAGAGGCAATTATAACGGTGTATACAATTTGTGCTCGAGTAGAATTGTGAAAAATCAAAGAGACTATTTAGGGTCCGGAAGACGAGATATTAGAAATATTAGTTGCCAATGCAATATTGCAAGAAATTACATGTGTACGTGTAGAAAGTTGGCACCCTCGGAACCCAGGTATTTCTCTTTCCCCAAACAAGTGTACAGATACTCAGATTGGCGTTTTGCAGACATAGGGGTTGGTAGCATCAAAGCGTTATCACGAAAGCGGATTAGGAAGGTCTATCTTCCACAAACTACCGATCGAGCTGTTGGAAGTGGGGATTTATCACCTTATACTAGACGTAAGTTTTTTCTAGATTTACACTGGAGGATGTTAACTCAGCGTTTCTTTCTTCAATAGTTATCAATTCAATAAATAAATGTAACTGTTACTTTTTATGTAACTTCAATGAATATTTTAGTTACTGATGTTACTTATATTTTAAATTTTATTTAAATTACTGTATTTTTTCTCGGTTAGGAAGAAGAAGGCAACAGTGGGGAGGCAGCTATTATGATAATAAAAGAACATCGTCGAAGTGTGTCGGAGGATTTCTAGAGAATGACAACACGTCTCTCTTAAGTAAAAAGTTATCTCCAATCATACAAAAAAAATCAGGGACAACAAGTCCCAAACATGAGACTTTAAAAGAGCGAAATAAAAGTTCTGCAATATACAATATGCAAAAGATTGCAGCTGCTGTTTTTTCACCAGTTGAAACGAACGATTCCAATTTGAAATCTCAATCTCAAGAGCCAACAGGTAGTACAAAAATAAAGTCTAGTAAAGTTTCTAAGCAGATGGTACAAGCTGATGTTACAATAACCAGAGATTCATTACCGTCTGCAATCGACAAATTAAAATCAGCTGTAATAGTAAATAATAATGAAACCTGCAAAGATTATTCATCTGATTCCTTTGTTCAACACGTTCACAATTTAGAAAATCCTAGTGATGAAAAACCGAGTAGAATGTCTGTTGATCCGATGGAGAACAAGTTAGAAAGGGGATACAGAAAAATGTTTTCAAGTAAGTCTAAAGATAGACCAAGCGTTGATAAACCGATACCGGAATTTAAAAGTGCGTCACTGTTAAGACGAAGATTCGAAGCGCTAAGGCGTGGTTTGTGTAAAAAAGAATCTAAAAAGGAGAGTGTTGTGATAAATAAGCCCTTAAGTCGCGTTAGCATGCCAAGCCATAAAGATGTGTCCATAGCATCTGACCCACCGTCCTTAGAAGGACGTTCGTATTCAAACACAAAAATAAGCGATCCATTTCCAAAAGCAGCTGAAGATTACAAAGCTTATAAACGTGCGTCGCATGCTAAGAGACCAAAAGATAAAAAGAACAAAGATAACTTGCAGTGGTCTACTGATTTAGTAGATAGCGAAGGCGTTCAAGGAATGTTCAAGCTGTGGGGAAAAAAATTTGATTTTGACGAGGAATATGACAAAAACTCACCAAAAATTTCAAATGATATGTCACGAAATCCTAGGCAGGTAATTAAGCCGCGATATTCGTCGCACGAAAAGAATCCTAAAAAGAAACAGAGAA
Source organism: Jemadia suekentonmiller (assembly GCA_018245575.1). Classification (NCBI taxonomy): domain Eukaryota; kingdom Metazoa; phylum Arthropoda; class Insecta; order Lepidoptera; family Hesperiidae; genus Jemadia; species Jemadia suekentonmiller. Next base: position 1,247 of record DWDU01004976.1, on the reverse strand, counting down.
GAAATTTTTTCTTTTTTAGAAAAAAAAATAGCGAGAAAGAAAATAAGCCTTTCAAGCCTAAAAAAGGAGTAACTGCCGGCAGATGTGAAGTTAAAGATGGTTTGATGATCAAAGTGGGTGGCGGTACTGAACATCCCAAGAAAGAACAAGTTAAAATACGTGAAAAGCGTTTAGACCAAGGTGAAGGTTTATTAAGAAGAACTTGGTTAGAAAAATTTATAACTAGTGCAGAAGATTCCAGAAACAATGTACACATTCGATGGAATAACAAAATGTACGCAGCTAGTAGCAGCACAGTATTGGAATTAATGGATAGCGTGTACAAACACACTGGAATAGATTTAAGATCACGAAGCGAAACAACAACAAACGAATCATCTCATTATCGATCATTTACAAAACAACGCGTACATTTTATGCATCAAGATTACGAAGCATGGATGATACCAAAACTGATAACCGACACAACAGTCTTCTACAGCCAGGAAAAATTTGGTAAACACATTCCAATCAAAATTCCAAGTCAGAAATGGTTTGTGAACGGATCCAAAAGTTTATCAAAGAAGATAGAACTTGTGTTACATGCAAAACCAAATAATAATAGTTCTAAGTATGTTATAATAAGCATACCGGACGGCTACTTTTCTCGTTCGAATAGTAACGACCATCAATCTCAGTCAAGTGACGAGAAGATTTACAAGATCGTGGAATACGAGACGCCGAATTTGAAAAAAACCAAAGAAAAATGCCATATGGCTACCGGGGATAGTGTTACACATAATCAAAACGTTACCAAAGATATAAATGTTACAGTCAACGTACGTAATGATGAATGTGGGGGATCGAAGATTTCCGCAGTTATTACCAAAAACCCGCCATTATTGAGAGACATAGCGGTGCAAGCCAGCAACGTAAGTCTCCTGAAGCGATGCGACGTCATAGGAGTCGGAATTATAACACAAAGAGACATAAGGGATGGAATGCAACTAATGTACGTATGACTTAATTAAGAGAATGAACAAATAAATCAATGAATGAGTGAATAAGCAAATAAATGAATGCAATTAATGAACGGGCGATCAATAAATAAAATGGTTGTAGAATACTGCAGCTATTTATTGGATAGTTTAAAGTATAGGTAATACTATCTACGTTTTTGGATAATTCTGACGTAAGAGAGATGCTTTATATGAAAGAAGGTATTGATGTAAAAATGAGAAAGGACATGCTCCGTTGGTTCGCACATG
>DWDU01004975.1:0-10342 GCA_018245575.1 Jemadia suekentonmiller | reverse complement strand
ACGTAACTGGTGAAACGTGGGAGTGTTCTACACTCCTCTGCCTATCTCTTCGGGGATTACAGGCGTGATGTTACGTTACATCTAGAGTGAATGACTGTTGCAAGAATGATAAAATATTGTCATGTGAGTGTTGACCGAACAGGTCAAGTATTGACTGAGGGGGGAACAGAAGTCTTTCAAACATATATGTGGAGTACGAAAAAAGTAATAAATACAATAAAAACACAGTAGCCTTCTAAGGATAGCTTTAGCACTCGGTACTTTCTGTCAACTCCGTAAGGAACCTGGTGTGAAGACGTAATAACAATTTTTATAAAATGTGCGTTGTTGCCGAGAGCATCGACTCCAAAAAATTTTGAGTGCAACCAATATATAAGTATAAAAGGTCATTGAGCTATAAAACAGCTGTTTATACCTACATTTCAGTAATCGGTTAAATTTTCCTGTTAACGGTCATCATGACAATATCTGTCTTGCCGTACTTAGTATATTATTGCTCAAGTATATAGGTCACGAATATTGCGCAGTATCATATAAATATTGCGTAATATTAGAATACTGCGTATAAGTAAATGAATATTTATAATGGGGTTCTACCGATGTACGGCGCTCGCTTGCAATTGCACTACATCTGCACCTATTTTATATTGAAGGATAAATGGTATTCTGGAAAGAGTTGGGCTCAGTTAACGCTAGACTTGTTTTAAATGACAGTAGTCACAACTTACATCCTACATTTCCTGGAATCGACCTGACTACCCACGACTGGATGTAATATAACCCAATAATTTTTTTACCCAACAAACAGACAGACGGAGCAGGTAACACAGAGTATATGTATTCGTCCATGAACATCTACACCATCACGACCACGCTACAAAAAGCTGATGTTGTGAACCCCTACAAAATTCAATTATCATTTCAGTGACTTCGTATAATAAAATGTATCTCATTCTATATTCTGTATTAAAACGACTAAAACGAATTCCTCATTCCCTAAAGCCAAATCCAGAACGTATTGCCGCAACGCGTACTACCACACACATCTATCTAGATCCATATCACGATATGCATATCTATAGATCCATAGGCACAATGCGCACGCGTCGAGTGCCCTGACCGCTCTCAATGCTACGCCGGTGTGAACAACACACGCACACCAGCGCACGGCTTGTTTACACCAACACGTGTATAGCGCGGCCGCGACTGCTTGGAATTAGCAGTGATAAATTTATGCAATTTTAGAAATTATAATGCTTTATGATTATTTCTATTATTAAACATTTGCAAGTGACACATATAAAATCTGTTGGTATTTTTAAGAGATGGAACATTGTTTATAGTGCAATTACGAAGGGTTCATCGCAAATATACTATGTTTCAGTTAAAGTATAAAGCAGTTATATTGGCTCATTAAAGATATCATCGCGTTTTACTGCCTTCAGATAGATTTTTTCCTGTTATAATTAATGTTATCGAGGTTCTATATGGAATAACGAAAGATAAGACAAACTTTGTACCCGTGTTTACTGATTTAATACGCTAAAGAAAAATTATGTATGAACCAAAAATCAATTGCAATGAAGTATCAAGAAAATTAATCGTCATTTTTTCCGTAATAAAATTGGAAGTGTGCAATGACTTGGTACAGCACGAGCGCGCGCACACACGCACACGAACGCGTGAAACATTCGCGAATGTGTGCGAATGTTTACAGATAACAAAATATTCGCGAGTGTTCAACTCCTGCGCACTATATTTGTACGGATGCTTTGGCTGCCTTCAATTGCTATTTTATCTATATTTTTATACGTTCCTTGCGTACCGGCACGCAGGATACAGACAGCTGTATTCGTGCTTTAATAGGGCGCTCTGCCTCGGAACAGTCACAAATGTGTTATTACCCTTGAGGAATGAAAAGGAACGCCTTTGTATTTTAAACAGAACGCGCGTTGCTGTTTAGTTGTATGAATACATGTAGGGGATTATCTGCCTATACAAAAATATAGAAACAGGTTCCACCTCCTTCCTTTTATAGATTTATGCATAACCTCTTTTAAATTATGTGACAATCTAGAAAACCTTTTAGTATCCTTGCATCGTACAATTATATTTGCATTGCATGTGAAATGAACTCTTTTGATTATGCTTCCCCCACTATTCGAACGCGGTAGTTATTAAAACCTTTTGAATTGTCACCTGTTTCAATGTGTTGTTATCTTGCTGTCTTCAAAATGTGGTTTTAAGGCGATAATGGCTTGGAACTCTGAACTTTTTATCGTTTAAGAAACACCAATGAAATATATTAAGCTATTTTGTCTGGTAATAAATATTAAACATAGCCTGACGCTGTGCCGTTAGCGATGTTCAAATCCGATTTTTTCGTATGAATGACAAGTATTAACTAATAATTTATTTAATGGATGTATTTACCTTATATTATTGACGTTTAACCGGTGGTTGGTCGTGTTGGTTGGAAGCGCGACTACCAATCGAAGGGTCCTGGATTCAAATCTCAGGTCGGCCACTAAGGGAATTTTCTAACCTGCTACTGGTGGCGCGAAGTCTAGATAATTATGTGCCCGCAACATGGCAATAGGCTTACCACCTATTCCATAGTAAACGTAACTGGTGAAAACTTGGGAGTGTACTACAATCCTCTGCCTACTTCTCTGGGGATTACAGGAGTGAAGTTACGTTTTTGTTTACCTTATAATGGATAATACTGTTGTTATACGATTTATTTTTGTTTTATACACAGTTTGATACACAGTGTAAGAATTATTTAGGTATAACAAATTTTGCCTTATTCCTGATGTCTCGCTTAACTCGTCTGATGCGTAATGTAATGAATCATTAAAATCCCTACCCGCAATTATCTTGAACGTCTGGTCGTCGTTAATGACAATTTAAAATATAAACAGTTTTTTTCCAGTTATTGCGATGTGGGATTTTTCAAGGTCGTGCAGTAACTCGACCTCAATTTCAGGTTTTTCATAACATTTCGCATTAGCTCATTGTTATCGTGAATTATCTGTGTATAAAAACTAACGGGAGTTTTTTTCGGAATTAAAATTACTAGGTTAATTTGAAACGTTTTATGTGATTATAAAATTTGTGTTACAAAAAAATACAATAACCACCATTTTGTTTGGAGCGTTTTCAGCTGTCTTTAATTAAGTAAAATAATTATATTATATTCTTGACACCATTTATTTGACGCGTTTTTAATGTATTCTAAGAATTTTTTTAATTGATCCCAAATTAAGGTAAATTAAATGAGTACATTTACAAGTTTTTAACAATACACCTAAACATAATTTGTAATTTATCCTGTCTGTAATTACGTGTGTTTAATGATATAGATGTTTTGGGATATTTCCGACTTTGTCTTTATTATCTTATAATATTTGTATTCTAATTCTTGCTTTATTTATTCATTTATTTGTTCATTAATTCGTTCATTCATTCGCTCATTCATTCATTCATTCATTATTTCGTTTCTTTTACGTATAATGCAGTAATTCATTGTAAACAATTATTCATTAATCGTTTTGTGCAGTAAAGAAATGGCATCTGTCAGAAATCGAAACTGCGGCCATAAGAAAATATTTGTGTGTAAATATTACAGAGTTTGCAGCGCACGCTCGTCTGCACAAACCTTGGTACATTTTGGCTTATACAGCGAATTATGTATGTGTACATAGGTACTGTGTTTAATTATACTAATCCGCCTTGTGTATGTTTCAATGTCAACGAGATATTCTGGATGAGTCCAGTTACTCAAAACAAATAGAACAATTGTTTTCATTTCCAAAATTGCTATTTTATTAATTAAGCTTCTTTCGTGAGAAATAATGGAATAGTCCAAAATATAGTAATTATTTTAGTGTGTCCGAGTAGAGCAATAGATTCACCACGTATGGGACGTACTTGTAAGATAATTCATGAAAGTGGCAAAACTACATTCAGCTGCCTACGCTTTCGGGAAAATACTGGCATTATATTATGCTATTTATTTTAATAACGTAGATAAATATAATAGAAGCTTGATGCGAGAAGCCGAGGACAGGGCGCGATGGCGCTCTTTGGGGGTGGGCTATGTCCAGCAGTGGACTGAGATAGGCTGTTGATGATGATGATGATGAGATAAATATAAATTAATAATAACTATTAATATTGACTATTAATATTAACTCTTAATAATGACTACTAATAATGACTATTAGGTAATATATAATAAAAAAAATATTATTATTTTATAATAAATATATTGGCGTGCTATGTGTTTGTTATCAGAATAAAAGAACTGTTTAATACTTAAAAACAATGTGACTCTGTTATATTGTACTTAACTTTATTATACAAAATATATTGTAATAACGTAATTAGCTTCCTGATTCTGTGGATCTTTGGATTTGTATGCAAACATGGAAACTATTAAAATTGTATCAGAGTTCTGTCTATTTCATTCCCGTCAACTGTCTTAATGTTTCAAGCTAATTTGTCTTCAAGTTGAGACCACTGTAAACTTTGATTCTGAAGTTGCATAAGTATGATTAGGACACCCTTTCTGACTCCTCTTTTTCTTTATACTTCAGCGATTATATCAGCGATTTTCTTTATACTTTCCATCTTTTTTTTTATACTTCAGCGAGAAATGATATAAGCCATAAATATGCTGAGCTTTGCTATTGGTAAAGAACCTTGGATCTTCCATCTGTTCTGAGTCATCCTCGCAGATAAATCTCTTTTTTATTCCTTAAGAGTCCAGGTCTATTTATTGGAAAAAACAAACACAGTAGTAGACAGTGCTGAATCTAGGAGAAGCACGTCAGGTCTGTGAGGACAGAAATTTCAAAGGTTTCACACTCGGTGTTCTGTCTAACATATATGGGTCAGGCGTAATGGTATAATAATAAAGCGTCCATGAATTAGCTTATACAAGAAAGTATATATAACTTATAACTTCAATAAGTCCTTGCTTGAGCCTTGAAGTGATAATATCATTGTGACTTGGGTCAGTCTATACCGTAACGATTCATACCACTTGTGGCAACTGGATTACTCATCTAGCACACGAGACGATTGCGCCAAATGGCGCGAATCGCGCTCATTTGCCGTGATTAACATCAACTCAAAGGGCCTTGTTACGTTGCGTATCCAATTGTTATCTCGCGTTATATGTTTATGTGTGATAAACAGACTGTAACAATTATGCTGATATAACAGTAAATAAAAGAGTTTTTGCGTTTGAATTGTTTTTTGGAAAGCTTCAATACCAGAGAATAATTTTCGAATAATGATGAGTTGCCTCATGTTGATTCGACTCAATTCTCCTGAACCAATCTCAACGTTCTATATAATATTAGCTATAGAGGCGTTCACTCCATTTTCATTTTAAGGAACATGCAGAATTCTAGTTTACAGACATAGTGTGAACTATTCAGTTTCTAGAGCAACTTGGATTACCTATACTTAAAAGATTTTATTGTTTTATTGTTAGAGAAATAATACACATCGCTTTATATTTTTGGGAGTGTATTACACTCCTCTGCTTACCTATTCGTGGATAATAGGCGTGATGTTACGTTCATATTTTTAGAATTTTCTCGTAAGTTTGCGTCCGTGGTATAAAACGAAAATACATCAAAAGCCGTAATATTGCAAATTAAATAACAGCACAACTCATCTCCGGGTGAATCATATACCTCTGTAAGGCTTGGTAAATCATAAAAATAGTAAATAACATACAATTAACCACATTTTCCTTTCATTTTATATCAACTTTAGTAACTGCGGAGTTCGTCCATATTATTATGGACTGACGCGCTGATGTTTTTCGTCTGAGCGGTGGTTTTATTTACATACAATGTATCATAAATCAGTCATATTAATGCAAATGATAACCACAAATTTTTAGCGTAAAATAGTTTTATTTTTATTAACGCTCCATGTTGTGTTTGGGAAATCACCCGAGGTTTTTTTTTATCCTGATCACTTTATTTTGCTTTACTATTTCATGGTTAGTAGTCCTTTAAATATTGGACATTCATTGTGGAATGTTAATCCTATAATGAGAAAGTAAAAAGTTATAGTTTATCACGCCGTTGAAGTGCGGCTTGGATTTTTTTTGTAATATTTGTAAAAATGTTGTCATGTAAGTATTTTTTTTTTGTGTTTTTGAGAATTAATTTCTACAAACTACTTACCTACCTACAATTTATACATGTTAGACAGCATTATGAAAAACACTATGATGTGCAAGTTAATTTAAATGTATTAGATTTTACTGTATTATTAACCATGATGAGATATTGTTCGAAACGCGCACTATGTAAATTTTTATAATCCTCTACTTGTTATTGCGCATTCACGTGTACAACTTACCAGACAAATTGATAACATTTTGTCCTTATAATAAAATCCAATGGTTGTTTAATAACAAATGATCACCGTTAACCACAATTGTATCGAGTTTAACTACTCGGAAAGTTGGTTAAACGTGTACATTTTCCCTCTTCGCTCTTATTAATTCTTGCGGTTACCGAGAAGATTGATAATTGTTCATAAAACCGTCAATAAACTTTTTACGGTATTCATGTCACTTTTTATCCTTGAATACTATTCGGATATAAACGTATGAATACTACTCGAATACATACGTATGACTACTAGTCGAATACGTACTGTACATTCGGTAATCTTATAATATAAATTTTAATATTGTATGATTAGGTTTAAATATACATGATACTATAATTTAACGTGATCGTATTCTTTTTTAAATTAATATTGGTATAGTATTAAGTGAACTTGATTATTTATTGGGAGGCTGTGGATTTAAGTCCTACTTATGATCAATTTTTGTGTGATGAGTACAATTGATCTGCCTGAATATAAAATTATGTAAGCATGGAATTTGGCCAATAATTAACATAACTTGACTTAAATGATCATAACATGGCTTAACTTAACGTAAGTAGGTTTAACTTATTGTAAATTGAATTAACATAATTTGCTTAACGTAAACGTACTGTAAATTAGTTAAATTGACTCGATTTAATTTGGCATAACCTAACATAAGTTGGCTTAACTTAACTTAATTTGGCTGAACATAACTCAGGTTAACTTATCTTAACTTCTTTAAACTTAATCTAATTTGGCTTAACATAACTTGCTAACATCTTGGTGAACAACATTACTGTTATTGTTATGCTATGACAATCGATTGGTTGTCGTTGGCTAGTTCTTCTCGCTTCTGGCAGATGGCGTGGCTGACCATGATTTTACTTTAAAAATTTTTTTGGTTCAATGTTTAATGTTTTTGTCCTCTTATTCAAGGCGGAGACAAATGCAACAAATCGCTCCCGCAGTTGTCGAGTTATAAGTCGTGTAACAAACCCGACTTTGTTTATATATATCAATTCGCATGCCTAGCAAGGTGATTAGGGCCGCAAACCCACGGGAGGCCTGCGGCTAGAATGGACCTAGCCTGATTATCTTAATGTTTTTTTTTATATTCGTGTTTGTAAACAATGTTTCGACAATTTAGATCATTTGCTATAATTTAACAAATTTGTGTTTAGAATAATATAATAGGCAATAGGCTCACCACCTATTCCATAGTGGGACGTTAAAGTAACTGGTGAAACGTGGCAGCATTGTACATTACTAAGCCTCCATCTTCCCCCCTTTATTTTACTTACCTCACCGACCAATTTATAAAATAGCCGACCACTATATATTTCCAAGTGTTTAATTTATATACCTTTGTAACATTGAGTAATTACCGTTCACTATGATATAATCCATAGGTCGAGCAAGGTCGTGGGAAAAAGCTTGTGGAAAACTCATATAATTAAAGATAGGTACTTGTTGTAACATTGTACTGTTTAATAGGCGATGTAAACTATACATATCTTGCATGTATGAACCATGAATCATGTATATTTTTTGACATTAAAAGATATATCTTACGTAATTGGATATTAAAAAAAAGTTAGGTCGCGCCTGTAATGCCCGAAGAGCAGGGAAGTACGAATAGTATACGTTTCACCAGTAACGTTCACAATATTAAAAAAAAGGAATAGTCCGTTCACAATATAATGAAAGGAATAGTTGATGAGCCTACTGTCATACACAAGGCTCGATTCCAAGCCACTACTAAAAATTTATACTAGAAAATCTAAGTTAGAAAAATCTCTTAGTAGGTATCCGACACGGAATTCGAATCCAGGACCTGGCGATCGGCAATCGCACTCGTAACCACCAAACCAACGAGGCAGTCAATAGGCTGATTATTCATCATCAGCTCGAACGTCCTCTCTTCGTCATCAAAAACACAGCCAAAACTCGAGGGTCATTGAATCGAATTGAAGAGGTCTAAATAATAACAGAGAATAACGTTTTCCTCGTACATCGAAAGTAATTATCTCCGCAGAACATCTCATTTTTCCCAGTACAGATTACGTTGTTGCCTAGACTTCCTCGTTACGAGTTGAGTACGTGTATGCCAACACATAACGTTTTAACGGTAAATGCTATGGAAAAATTGTAACTTTAATTGAACGTAGAGATTATACCTGAGGCTGTTACCTGCCTACGTCATTATTATTGCTTCCGGCTATATCTATTTCCTCTTTAATGGTGTGTTTGATGTTAACGTGCGGTTAATTATGTTTGATTCCATATTTGTGTTTGGTTTGTTGCGTAAGTGGGTATTGAAATCAACTGCTAAGCTAAAGATTGAGGATTCGATTCCCACGATTCCCACTGACAAGCAGCTGTGTTAATAGGACGAACATTTGTTTTGTCTTGGACGGTAAGTGCTGCCAGTAGGTACTTATCTGTAATTTATCTCTATTAGCACTTATGCAGATGACTTTACCAAGCTGCGTAATATTCCGTCTCTTATCACCAAATATCAATAAAAATATTGTGAAAACAATGTAATAGTTAATGTTATACAATAAAAATACAGCAATGAAATACAATAGATACTAACTAGGATTCTAAAAAAAACATAAATATATGTATATGTTCTATACTACAAGTAAAATAGATATTCGCAACAAGTTTCAGAGGACAATAGTTTTTTTCCGTCGCGCCTATAAAACCGGTCCGTTTATTGTTCCCAGTAAAGATACTGTCGGCGCGTTCAAAGCGTTGGCAAAGAATAATAATACAATTGAATAATTAAGCCAGTTGCTTTAATTATTACATATTTAATTAGATTAATTAATGTTGAGCAGATTTTATCGTTGGACGAATGCACGCTGTAGAAGACAATACAGTTATATTGTAGATAATGTATGTATACATACCTACATATATCTGAACATTTCTGTGCCTATTTATTCACTTCTTGAACATCATATTTACTGTTTACATAATTTACCACTTTTAACAATGCAATAATTATTGTATAATTGAAATCATAAAAAAAATATATAACATTTTTCTTAACAAGCTTTTGGATGTAAATTCGTAATTATTACTTGCATTTTAACTGCATTGATTGGTCTGTTCAGACTCGATTGTATCCAACAAAGTTACCGAGGGGTCCTCAGTGAGGCTATATAAAAGTGTCCATATATGTGTATAAAATTGTCGTCTCTGTAAATATTATTTCTGACACTGATTCAGCTCTACGCAGCTGCGGTCTGCTTTTATTGATAAATAATTTAATTCCCAGTCAGTTTTGTTGTGTCTGATAAAACAGTTAAAGCGTATGACTGGTTTTACTACTAAATAACAGATGCTTATATGGCGAGACCTCCTGTAGGTGATATGGATAATTATATCCTTTCTTTTTAGGCATGCGTTACCCAAACAATTCTACACCATCTTATAATTATACATATATATATTCTCTCTTGGTAGCGTCCATTTTCTATATGATACGAAATAATTAACAATATTCTATAATAGAGCACAGAAAAAAAACTGATGTTGATGTAAAGGTTAGATACTTTTATGGCATAGCTAGATTTTCTCTCGGGCCTGTGAAATGAATACACAGAAATATGATAACGTAGTGATAGAGCAATACTTATATACATTGCATCACGCACTGATGGATTGCGTACAATACATGACATGACTTCAGTCTGAAGTGAAAACTTGTGTGTACTAATTACAGCTATGGCATATTAAAGGATGAAGAAGGGTTGGTTCCATTACAGTCGAACTTATTACGAGGCTCTTTCATCCCTGCCTTATAGGACATCTACAGAATAAGAAACGTAACATCGAACCTGTAATTTCTGAAAAGGTAGGCAGAGGAATGTATCATAGTACACTCCCACTTGTGACTAGTTACGCATACGTCCCAATATTG
>DWDU01004974.1:0-10342 GCA_018245575.1 Jemadia suekentonmiller | reverse complement strand
CTGCGTCGGGCACTACTAAAATTTTCTGATTTAGACTTTCTAGCAATGTCTCGGAAACTGGATATGTGCCCGATGCATGGCAATAGGCTCACCACCTATTCCATAGTGAGACGTACACGTAACTGCTGAAACGTTGGAAATGTTCTACATTCCTCTACCAACCTCTTCGGGGATTACAGACGTGATTTTACGTTTCTAAATTTAAAAAAATTAGTGGTTTTAGATCCAATTCGACTCATTTAATATGCAAGAGAAATAAATGTAAGTCTTTGCAAAACATTTTTATTGCATTTAGCACAAAGACTCCTACATCTATTTCTCTCGCATTTTGAATAAGTCAAATTGGCTCAGTCCATAAATCTAGTGATAAATATGGCTATCTCCATATAGGATGCCTAAGGAACATCACTATTATAACCGTAGGTATAAAATGCTAATTGCCATAGTTAATAGTAAGTTTGGAAAAGCATAAATTTTAATGAATAGTGATTTGTAATTGTAAGACTACACTTATTACCTTTCAACACAATGGTCAACTTGGTAACATAATATTCACTAACACCCAGGAAATCTTACCCGTTGTAATATTACACATATCAGAGAAATTTAAATCATTTTCTAAACATAAATCAAATAAAATTCCTATAAGTTGTTTGCAAGAAGGGTACAATGGACACGGACAGACATCGATTTTCCTTCTCAAGATGAATAATTATAGTACTTACTAGTATTTGTAAGCCATTATTGGTTGCACTTAAAACAAACAGAAACAATCCATACCTTAAGCCGAGCTGCAGTCTTCAAGAAAGCAGGCAGTTGCTCCTGTGAAACGTTCACTTCACCAGCATACATAAACTCCAAGATTGCTTGCAAGTGGAGATATGACACATCTTTCAAGATTATTATTGGATGTTTCGACGGATTCTCCTGTAACAAAACATGTAAGCATATACAACTGTATATCTAAGCGGAGTGAAAAATAGTAGGTTGGAATGTATTTGAAAAATATATGACCCGTTACAAGAGCGCCGTCTAGATGAAATACACAAAACAACGGTGCTTTAATGTATGTAAAAATGACTAGTGAATATAGTAGCAATATTATTTTTAAATATGTATATACTTCGTGTACAAATTTATCAATTCTAACACCTAACTAGCTATGCTCGCGACTTCGTCCGCGTGGAACTATAAAATTGTAAAAATCTAAAATAAAAGTAGCCTAAGTTACTCCTTATTACATCAGCTATCTGCCAGAGAAAATCCCGTCAAAATCGGACCATCCGTTCCAGAGATTACCCGGAACAAACAGACAGTCAGACAAAAATTTAAAAAAATGTATTGTTGGTATATTTACCGTGTATACATACATATGCATTTAGTAAAACGCGGTTGTTTTAATATTACAAACAGACAAATCAATTTTATTTATCTGTATAGATATACATTATTTCATCAGAAGAAGTATTAATATGTCGCTAAGTGTAATGTTCACAATTACAATATTGTATTGGAACAAAGTAGGTACAATATTGTAATGATATTTTTTAACCTATATTTTCTGTGTTTATAATACATTCTGCGACATAATGTTTGATGAAAGAAATGGTTATTATGATTATGAACTGACAAAGAATTTTAATTTGGTAAATTGATTTTATATTTACCAAGTGATCTTGTACGACAAAACAGACAAGGAAGAATGTATATACATATATAATTTGTTAGGTATAATCTAGAAATAGCTTTCCTTGTTCGATGCGAATAAGTGTTGTTCTAACTGTTCATATAGTTTAAAATTCTTTATTAATGGGTTCATTAGCATAGAATTAACAGTATTTGTAGACAAAGTAGCTATCCTCGATATTCGAAAAGCACACTCAACAGTTTATTCCGTTTGTAATAGTTGAATAGTTATATCGGAATCTGAACGCATTAGAGCTTTCCATGAAGTTCTTTACGACGTGTCAAGTCTTCCAGCTCGCATTGGATCAGCTTGGCAGACTATAGCACTTTTTTTGGTGCTGGAGTATACTTTAAAAATTACACCGGTTCCTTGAGAGAGGCCTTTTATGACAGGCAAGAGATACCGTAGCTCGTTCTCTGGTACCGTGCTATAGAGCCGTAGTGGCTGCCGTAGTTTATAGCCGTAGTTTATCCTTTTAATTCCAAGGGGAGATGCGTGTGTAAGAATGGCAATACAAAAAGATAGATAACGATAATGACGTCGATTGAATGACTTGTTGAGGTTGTTGGGTGAGCTTGGCCTCCTAATTTTGGGAAGCGATTTGTATGGAGCAATGGATTCTTCTGGATTGCACATCGCAATTTAAATATAATAACTTTGCGACATAAGTGCGAAATAAACATACAGATATCAGATGGATAGGACAAGTGAAAAACCAAAAAGTTATAAACAAGAAAGTGAAAATAAACAATACGATCTTATTGCCGCGGAAATCATATATAGATACGCACATTTAGATTTTGAACATCGTGTATATTGTATTATTGTATTCATTGTTCAGTTTGACGTCAAAGGACACAACAAAATGGGTGAATGTAATTCACGTACGTACTCAATAAAATAAGAACGCGAACGGTTTGGTGGGTCGTTACACTTGTTATTTATATGTGTATACATGTTTACGTATCTATATACGTCTATGTAAATAGTATTCATGTATTTCCAATTGTCCATTCTTTAATATGACCAATCATAAAATATTCGGTTTTGTTGAGATACATTTAATAAAAAAGTAAATGTTTCATTATTAATTTGAATTCTACGATGCGTGTATTAAGCTACAATTTGTAGTGTTACGCTCTGAAACTCGTAATTTCATTTTGATTTAAATAAAATATATAACTTGCAATTTTCCGTTACAACTGGCGCCAGCGAACCGTTAATTTTTTCCTGTTTGAATTAAGAACGACGTGCCAAACGTTCGACTGATCCACGAGGTCTGTATAAAATAGTTGTAATGAAGGAAATTTATTTTTTGTACAAAAATAATAAAGAAGCTGGTATTTTAGAATAGATTCGTTGTCGAAACGTATTTACATGTGTGCGGAGTGGTGTGAGACACACAAGTGAATTTGATACGCGCGTAAGAAATAAGGATAAAAAATAACCACTCGCCAAACATGTAAATTTGAAGACGCCACAAAAAACAACCAATGGATAATTAACAAATGATATTACATCGTGTTCGTGTCCGCATTTTAATAACATTAAAATGTAATACTCACTTATGATAATGTGATAAGTTAATAATATGTATATCAAAACTGATCATAATAATAGTAAATAAATGGTACTGAATACTGTATACTTGGTAAATATAATGTGAATGTATGTAAAGTGTGGGTTGTTTAAAAGTTTAAGCTAAATTGGAACATAGGAACAATTATGCATAAAATTTGTTTGTGATGGACATAAGGAGTGTAAAATCCTTATTATGTTAAGTGCTAGGATCCTCTCATATTTGCTCTCCGGCTCAGAGAGATTTTCTAGTAATGGCTCGGAAACTGGAAATGTAATCTGGCAATAGGTACAACACATATTCTATAGTGGGATGTAAACATAACTGAAGAAACATGGAAGTCTACTACATTCCTCTACCTACTTCTTCTCTAATTACAGTTGTGATGTCATGTTTGTTACTTTAGCACATTTTAATAAATTCCAAATTATACATTTCATTCACACTTTCCATTCAATACATTCGAACCCATTGCCTCTTGATATGCAGTCCTGCTTGTAACCACTCGACCAATGAGGCAGATATAATGGCATAATAAGACAATATAGATAATACAATAAAGTAAAAGAAAAAAGCAAGAAAAGCTATTAACAAATATGTTGCAAAAAGTATAATAATTGAAATTAATTACGTTTTTCATCATCAACAACCATTTCTTCATTCATTTGATGTGCACCATTCTCCTCTCGTAATAAGAAGTGTTAGGGTCATAATCGACCACACTGCCTCATTTCGAATTGTCTCAAGTAACAGCAGTTGAATCATTTTTAATTTTCTTGCAACAAAGTAAAAAATGTATCACACTGTAACCCTCGAATAGGTACACAGAGATTCCTTTAAAAACATACCTTGAATTTTTATGGTGAGCTAATTACAATAGATAAAAGTGGTCATATGAAACTGACAGGAGGATGCAAAACCAAATGTAATAACACATAACATATAATAAATATAACAAATATAATGTATAATAATGAAAATACATACATATATGTATCTAATCCAAGACAATGTACACAGTCCAACAACAAAATGATAAAGAAAATTGTGATACAGCTGTGTGTCACAAGACCCTTAGAACATTGTTAAAAGAAAAACTATTTTATAAACATAGCTGACTCACCTCTAATAAGCTTTTGAAGTATGGACTACAAGCTGATAGTACCATTTTGTGTGCTTTACACGTCTGACCCTCGCACGCAAGTGTCACCTAGAAACAAAAACATCCATGCAGCTACTGCACATCAACAATGTGACATATAATTCATTAAACCTACTCTTGGACAAAGAATTAAAATATTGTCCCCTTGAGACATGAAAATGCAACACATTGACATTGAAGTAATGATTTATAAACATCTGACATATATAATTTAAGTTAATCTAACATACAACTGAATCACACAAACATAATTTAATTCATAGTATACAATTATATAGTACACATTACTCATAGAATATTTATAAATAATTACACCCAAACACGAAAGTGAAAATATTGAATGTTTTGTGGTTGTGCCTTTAAGTATGGTACCCTTAATTTAAAGAGGCCTATGAGGTCTTGTTATTTCTCAACCTCTAACTGTAACCACTCTTAACACATTCCCTTACCAACACTCAAGCCCAAAACGGGGAATTAAATTAATAATTCAGTTATCATTTTATTTTGTATATTGGCAAAAGTGCTACATCCTATACTACATGTCACTATCAGGTGACCATATGGTAAAACATAAACCTACAATGAACAAAAAAATGTATACATTTATTAATGCACAAAAAAATTGGTACAGGTACTATCTCATTTGTTCTAACTTAGAATTACTAATAGTGTCTCGGAGTCTAGATTTGTGTCTGATGTATGGCAATAGGCTCACCACCTATTCCACTATTGGATGTAAATGTAACTACATGGGAGTGTACTATACTTCTCTGCCTACCTTTTCAGAGATTACAGGCTTGATGTTATATTAATACACAGCAAAAAAGCACAATAATGTGAACATTTATTTATAATTTGTATTGGTTATGTTTATACTTATATATTTTATCAGCTCTTCCAATAACAAGCTGTAGATATTAACTCTCCATTACCACAATGTGTGTTATGAGTTAATAATAACTTTCTTATCTATCACCAAGATTATTCAGTTTTACTGTATACAGTTGTATATGTAAATTACAAGCTCATAATATTACATACAACAAAATTGTTAACATTCAATATTATTACTACACATCTTACTTAATATTTTTATAAAGATATCATAGTAAAAATACATTAACTTTATTGTTTCATTTATAATAAAAATGTGAGGAGTGGTCTGAGTGTAGCAGTATTTTTATTAATTAAGAGACTAGCAGACAGTTACCTAAAGTGGCTGTTGTTGCCCATATACATCTTAACTGTATCTATAACTGATCTGAATAGAATCCTTGTGTTTCTTTGGGATCATACAAACTTAGATTAGTCTTACATATTTATGTCACTTATGAGATACTCATAAGTACATTTCACTAACTCTATTCGTTGTCAGAGTATTGTGCTTAGATATCATACTAGTTTATAAATGACTGCACAGGCTTAAAATATGTTTGTTGTTGGCCTTCAAATTACTATGATTATATTTCATAGCTGATTTGAGTCTTGAATGTTTTAAATGAAGACTATTTATCTATTGTGTGATCTATTCACAGTATATTTTTATGATCAAAAATTTGAAGTATTCCTTTTTAATACAAGTTATTAATTAATATCTGTTACAAGGTATTTGTGTGAAATAAAGCCTTATGAGAAGAATATAAATCTTTAAACCTCAGAGAGAAGAGCTCAGAAAAATTTGAAATCGATTATCTGTAAATTTTTTAAATTCTAAGGTTAGAATGTTTGGTTATTCTAATTAAAACTAAATCGTTACTTACATCAGTAAAACTCTTCTCATCTCTCAGATGCCTGAATGAAGTTACCATATTCGTTTGAAAGTCGTTCCATTTCAGAAAGAACTGTTGGTCCCCCATATTGAAAGTTTTTTTTCACCCCTGCAAGTATGTTTACACATGTAAATAAACACAAACTATACAAGGTTTTCAAAGCATATCATGCGTTTTAAATACAATCTTTGGGCTTTATTTCATAACAAGTAGCCAATAACGTAATAATAATTAGCAAAAATAGTGCACTTTAATTTGTACACACGTCACTATGTGGAATGCATTGCATAGAAAACAAGCTTACCTAGTTACTTAGATGTAGTAAATTTATAATAAATACAAGAAATCACTGTACTAACAAACAGAGTTGGATACTTTTTCAAGGACAACACGCAACGTATCACAGGTCACACTACGGTTAGCAATTGAATCTGAAAATTAAGACGCCGTCTCGCATAAATTAGCGACTTCTTTCTATTTCTTCAAATTCCTTCATTCACCTAGTTGGGGTTGCCACTTTATAATACAATAATCGCCCTTCAACTTTCAGTTTTTTTTGTTTTCACTTTTTATGACAATGTACGAAATTCGTTACATCGCGATGACGAATAATACAACGATGCATTTGTAATTAAGCCAAAAGTAATATGGATACTAATTCCAAATAATATTTACAATATACACGTTTAACTCAGTGTACCTTTGCATATTGTGAAACCCAAGAGAAAATATTTTAGAATGCAGTTTCACAATATGAAGAGATTAAATATTCGCAATTTTCTCTTTCACTTACATATGCGTAAATTTAATTTTTAAAATAAGTCTCTAATATATCAAATAATGGAGTCGATTTAATTACTATAACATTTTGTAAAGAAATAGATAAAAAGTTACAAGTTTCATTATTTAAATTATTTCAATTATTTTATCTTAATTGCTTAACGATTTTATATATACATATCTATAAAAATTGTTCTGAACAGTATTTGCTACTCACTAGGGTAGATTTTAATTAAATGGTATCACAATACATTAATTCGATTATCTCCTACTTGGTAAAAGCTGTTTTAGAAATGCGTTCAAGATAACGATGCAGTAATGTTTACATTATCTAAAATGTTAAATTATTTTTGTAATAAAAAGTTTAGAGTTTAATTATGTATTAAATAAATAAAAAAGTCGCTTTATACCATTAAATTAAAATGACAGAAACTTTTAGAAAATGACAATCAGTGCCATCTAGTACCGTAAAATGTACAACAATCACCATAAATTATAATGCCCTCTCTTAGCGAGTAGAAGAAGAGAATCGCGCACCTTTATGGTACAAATGTTTTATATTGGGGCACGATGAAAAATATAAAAATACATTATAATATTTCGATTTTAAAAGGCACATATTGTGTTTCAATTAAGGTTGAATATGTTAATATTTATTATTATTTTTTATAACTGCAATCAGTTTTTTTTATTAGGTTATTTAAAGTTGACTGCCTCGTTGATTTAGTTAGTGACTGCGAGCGTGTGAGCTGATTGAAAATAGGTATGTTGACAGTAAACGAAAATCACTAAAGTTATGCGTGTATTTAACGAAACGTAAATAATGGATTGCCAAACACGTGTTTATTTTATAATTATGAGTGAGATTATTTATTATTTTGATGAAATAAGACTACAAAATACGACAATCGGCCACGTTATGTTGAACGTCTGAAACATTGAATGAAGAAGAAATGACGTCACGTTCGTGTAGATCTCAATGATCGCTCTTGTTATTTTCATTTATTTAGTCATCAAACTAGTTCAACGTGACGTCAAAACGACGCCATTACAGTTTGTAGCGTTTTGGCGGCGATAAATTAAATTTGAAAGCAAAATGTAATTTTAAATATTAACTCCTCATTTTAAGCCGAAATATGATATACATTGTATGTAATCTTTATTTCTGAACATAAAAAAAAGTTATTCAAAATTTGTCATCCATGACGTAAGTCTGGATTTGCGTTCATTGTAATTATCTACCGAAGGCATAACGGGGATTCAAAAGGTCATGTGTATTTTATTATTTAATATTTACTCAAATTTACACATCTGACAGCTCTTAATCGCCATCGAAAAATTAAGGTACATGCAATTTTTTTATTATTTAAACTGTTATGTTTTTACCTCTACTACAAGAAGTATCCATTAGATTGAGGTGTATGAAAGGAGCCTCCTCGAGCGGCAGCCCTGTCTGATTAACACTGCCCGGCGCATCCTGGACATTGCGACTAATCGTTTCACAACGATAGCTGAAGAAGAAGATCGAATACACTTAAACATTTATTATAATCTGTTATGTAAAATTATGATTCACAGACTGTACCCAAACTATTTTAACTTACAAAACCTGTAGCCTAAAATCCTAGCGAAACAAGTCGTAGACACGAGCTCGTTTAAAACATGATGTGATTGTAAAACTTGTGAGGAATTATTGTACAAGTGATAATTATTTTATTATCCAGCTTTTATTTCTTAGTGACAATTTGTAGGTGGATTTACTTTTTTGTTACTTTGACAATAATAATTATCATAAATTCTAGTTGCAAAATATTACCACCTTTTAATATAATTCCATGTTTGTTTGGAAACACTAAAAATATATGAAATTACTTCGAAAATTAATTGAAATTCTTACATATATTGAAAAGGTTAACGAAATTAAGTGCACAGATTAAATAAAAGCAGTATTCTTTATTGATACAGCGTAATGTAATTCACAAAAACGTTTTAAAAACGACACTCGTATTGCAAATGAAAAAGAGAGGCAAAACGTGTAATATTAAAATAGTCTTACTAAGATAAAAATTTACGAATCATTACACAATTATAATCATCATGCATTATATGATGGTAAAATTTAATTTAGTTAACAATACAATAAGTACTTAAAGAACATCGACACACATGAACACTACATTACAAAGGCCAAGCGGTGTTGCCACAATTCTTATAATTACCTACAACTTATTTTTATTACCTTAATTATTAAGTACGGAGAATATTACTAATATCTTATGCGAATCTAAACACAGTACAATATTTTTTTACCGCAGGTAGGTATATAAATAAAAAATATTAAAACTAAAGGACCAATAATTTACTGGCCGCAATGAAAAATAGCAAATCATTATAATATAATAGTGGAAATAAATATAATACAATTTCAAAATTATTCCCAATACGTTTAACTATAATTGACATGAAGCAGGATTTGGTTACAATTTATTATTATTAATAATTTAAACTTACTTTCGGGTACATTATTACTTATTATAAAAAAAATACACACAATGATTACACACACAGACGTAAATATTTTATCGATAAGCTATACCAAAGCAAATATTTCAAGGAATTTACATTTTTATTGCTTATAAATACTAGACCAAACGAAGTCAGTAAAATTATACTTTAATGATTAAATGTAAGTACCTTACACGTAAGCGATACAGCTACGTACTAATAATTATTTTTCTTCAATAATATTTGTATTTGGTATATATTTCAGCTTTCTCGTTATAATACAAAGCACACTCGGACTTAGGTATATTCTAGCGTATGATTCGTCGATCCCGAAGGAGACTGTAATCCCTAATCTAACTTACATTAAAAGAGTTTTTTAAACCCATTCGAAAGAAACAATATTGCTGCACCGATACACGTCTTAAAATATTAAAACTTTAAAAATAAAAAAAATCTTTGCGTAAAAATTCTTTGAATTAGCCCCAACTAATGAAACTTTAAATTTGTCAAAAATTATCCTCAAGCGGTAAAAAACAGTCCACCAGAGGCTTTGGTTTAATACTAAGTTAGTTTAACTAGAAAATTAAGTTTAAAAAGAGATCCTAACTTTTCTTAAAAGCAATGTTTTATTTTTAGTCTTCGCCGGTAAAAGAAATGCCATGGATTTGAGCAAATAAAAAGTTATTTAAATCACTTTTCTAATATTTACAGGACATATGTTTAATTACCTTATATCAATTAAAATTTCCTATTTCTAATATAAGAAAAGGACGCTTTTATATCTAAATATGTTTTTAAATAATCAGATAGAAGGAAAAGATAAGAATAGATAAAGAGAGGAAGTAATAGTTGAATGTTCG
>DWDU01004973.1:0-10343 GCA_018245575.1 Jemadia suekentonmiller | reverse complement strand
GAAGAAAATAGTTGAACTTAACACAAATTCTGTCTGACAACTACAGGAGTTACGACAGAATTAATAATCCGCATGCACTGTTTAATACTAATTAAATCTTACTGCAGTCCGTCCAGTTTGTGTCAAGCAGGTGCTACCACCGAGATATCTCGTTCGACCTTTAATGTAATGACTGCAAAGATAAAAGTATTATTAATAATTACCATTAATGTTTTCTATATTTACTATCGTGCATGTACTCGTAATTACGTCGGCGCTTTTGTTCGTGCAGGTGTTGCACCATTACGTATATATTGACACATATATATACATACGTATATGTATTTGTGTAATGCCAACGATAGGCGATTACGACTGATCCCTAGATACGTGGATAGCCTGTCCCTTAGTTCGCCACTAATATCAATTGAATAATTATCAGCGCCTCTGGTTACTGAGGAGATAACTTAAACGTAGCGTAGTAAGTGTGCATCATCATTAGTCTATTACATTCCACTGTTAGACATTGGCCTCTCCTGAGAGGTTATTGCCATAATCCCCACGCTGATTATGCGGGTGGGGTATCGCAATGCACAACATCTCGCTTCGCATACGCTGCTGCCCACAGGCGGCCAGGGCGTGTAGCTGTGCCTAGGCAGACTGTGCCATACTGCGATTTGCCAGCGCCGGTTTAATCGTCTCTAACGACACACTGTATCCCGGCTCGGGGTCGCCGGATATATTCTTATTCGACCCCGACACGGGCATGTCTGTCCATCTAAGTTATAAATTGAGGATAATGTATAAGTTCTGTATTAATAGACGAATGCGCAATGTCAACTAATTTAGTTCTTTCCTCAGTACAGAAAGGTGTTGATTACTTGTAGTACTTTTTTCCATAGGTACCTATCAGCCATCCAGGTATAGAGATCAGTGCCGGCTACCGAGAAACGTGAAGGCCATAAACACGCACCACAACCACAGTTATATCGATTGTCATTAGCTATTTTTACTACATAGTTGATATTTAATCAATCCGTTCTGAGTCATATGCTGGGTATGTTTAAGGTGTTATTTTGAATGGAGTGTTATTGTTGTGTGAAGAATGCCAGGTGATCGAGAATCTCGTACGGTCGCGTTGCATCCATTTTATTAACCATTTTTTAATTATCCGCGAGGTAATCAATCGTGTCCACTGCCCAGTTCCATCGAATGATAATCGATTACATGTTTATAGCACGATAATAGCACATTGTATCGAAATTACTTCGTGTCGTTTTGTTGGTTAGTTGGTTCATAGTTAGTGTTTTAATAGATGAGTTATAGTGGATGAGGTTCGAGTCCCACCAAACTACCAAGAGCGGTGTTTTTTTGTGTTATGAGCATGTTACGAATACTTTAATGTGTATTTGGCTGCAAATGTTCAAAGATGCTAGGGTTCATTAGTAAATGCTGGGAATTGATTTTATCAATTTTTCACTCTAAAATTTGGTTCGCGTAGATCATGCCTTGTTTGAGATGACAAAGAAAAAACTATAAACCTATTGTATGTTTTTCAGTTGGTTACATTATGTTCGATTAATTTATAGGTATTATTGTAGAATATAATGTGATGCTCCGATTGAAAACTACTTTGAAGTGAATTTGAACAATTTCGGTTGAGCACCCCAGGTACAATTTTGATATTCCTAACTAACCTTGTTTAACGGACTCGCGAACTCCCCTACGAATTGTATTTTTACACCTAACAAACGCAATTTTCCTTAAACTCATTGTCGCGTACGACACGGCACGTACCGCTCCCTACGTGCCATATGATATAATGTTAATGTGTGATGGAAATTGGCAAAGGAACGTTACAAGAGGGTTTATGCGACTGATGCGTCTTCAGCGTTCCTGACTCACGCCGGACACGATGAAGATTGTATCGACGAATTTGAATTGTTATTTTCAGATTTACCACCACTTAATTTATACGACATTAGATGTGTTGTTAAATTTGCAATTTTCAATGTAAAGATAGTTTGTAGTCCTAAGTGTAAGTTCATCTTACATCTATACAATAATATTATGTACAATAATAGGAATATACCATGTACAATATTATCAATAATATAATCACGAGCCTCAACAACATTTACATGCGATATCTCACTTTGAAAGTATATAGGTACATAGATTCAATAAACATAGCTCTTAGGGACACACTTAGGAGCGCTTAGAAAGTGTAAGTATTATGTAATATTTAATATGGTTAAGATGAGGTACATAAGTGCTTTATATACCTTTGTAGTTATTTTCAATAATATATGTAATATCATGTCTGTAATCCCCGAAGAGGTAGGCAGATGAGTGTAGAACACCCCCGTTTAACCAAATACGTTTACGTTCCACTATAGAATAGGTGGTGAGCCTATTGCCTTGCACCGGGCACACATTCAGACTCCGAAGACTCTACTAGAATATCTAAATTAGAAAAATCGAAGAGTGCCCGGCCTGGGATTTGAACCCAGGACCTCCCGATCACTAGTCGCGCGTGCAACCAACACGTCCAACGAAGCAGTCATTTTTAATGTTTATATAGAAATACATACTCAGATATGGTACACTTGTGTTTATAATTATACTTATCCTCTGCGAAACGGAACGGAAGTTTTGCCATGTTTTTAATTATGTATTACATTTTAATTTTTCCATTAGAACAACATTTTTCCATAGTAACACGGGGCTATCTACGTGTATTAATTAAACTACTCGTATGTACGAACATTTATTCTATTTTTTTAACTTTGCACGTGGCAGCTATAGGTAGGTGTATGTATGTACCTACTACCGTCGACAGTTATTGTGTTACAAAGTGAATTTCCGAAATTTTTTATGTTTTAATCATTTTCGCCACTGGATTATATTGTTCTGTTTTGTTTTGCGGTCCATTGTTTAATAATTCCTCACAAAGTGCTAAGCGTCTTAGTACTTTATAGGTATAGGTGCTCGATTCACTAGATGCTCTGTCATCTAATGCACTTATTATTTAATAGAAATTCTGTATAAAATTTATTCTACTATGGAAATTCTATTTCTAAGCTATTATTGAGACGTGTCTATATCAATCTGTTATAGTTTGAAAACGGTTTTCACTCCAGTGTATTAGATTCAATTGAAAATGTCTATGTCAGTAATAAAAGTGTCTTATAATTCATATACCCGTCATCGCACTTCCACGATGTCTCGTGGGGGGTATCGGAGGGAGGGGGAGGGGGTTCAGAGAGCTCGTAATCCCCTATTTATTGCCCCTTACGAGCTACCGAATTGCTTTATAATTCCCCGGAATGTCCCTCATTTACATTCGCCATCCGTCCGTTTCATATCCTGACGAAATTAGCAGGCACTTTTTAGTCCTTCCCGACGCATTCGTGTCACGTACTCGTATGGGCCGTTCGATGCGTCTGTAAGGGCGTGGGCAGACTTTGTTTTAGTTTTCGCGTTGTTCGTTTTTTTTAATAGGTATGGACTTGACTTGTTAGTTTGTATCATTTATCATTTTTGGTGCCATAGCATGTTGAAACTATAATTTTAAGTCTTGTTTATGCTTTAAAAAGCTTTGTAGATTGATCGGAGTCCATGTTTGTTTATAAAAGATGAGTTGTTGTTTTTTGAGCATTTAAGGCCATGCTTTACCATATTCGCCAAGAACCGATTGGCCGATTGCACACGACTTAAAGAACGTTATGTTGAAGTCTAAGTTGTGCAGGTTTCCTTGCGTAATGATTCTCTCCACAGTTACAGCATGTGATATACATATGTATAATCTTTAAAGTGCACATAAGTTTGTATAAACGTGGGCGTAATGACTCCAATACAGAGCCGGTTAAGGGTGGCTGTATATGCTGATATACTTACATATATACTTATATATATACTTATATATATATACTTATATATATACTTATCATATGTATTGTTTTACACTCAGTCACAGCGCAAACAGTTAAATTATCCGTTAAAATATTTGTCTTGCACTGGAATCGAACGCACAGCTCCCAGGCTTGACTTGTGTTTCTACTGACTGGACAAGTGAGCTAGTCGAAATAAACCGATGTATATTATGCGGTAAATATAAACCTAAAAGGAAGTTGTGTCCCGGCAACGCGTCATCGTGAGCGAGCACCCTAACGCTGGAACGCCTGTTTAATTTTGGAGGAATGTCGGAAGCTCATAACGACGTCAGTTCTGAAATATAGACCAATATGCGCATAGTATTTGAACACTAGGCGACGTGACGGCTGTAGGTCGCCTTCACCCTTTCTCGTCTTTCGAAATAGGACTTGATTACTTCTGTATATACGCAGGCATGTTCAGTGTGTGTGGATTCAATATCTCCATGGCAATAATTAAACCGCTCGACATCTATCCAGCTTTAGCTCTAGTGTCCATCATGAGGTTTGATCGGTTCTCGTGATCGCCTATCGTTGGATACATTTCTCGATTGATCCCGTTAGTTATATTTAGATATCTGTCGACAAACCTCGTCAGAGCCATTCAGAAACTTCGACGGGCTTGCAATTAATTTCTCTAATTGTGAACGTGTATTGAGGTAGGTACTTTGTTCTTTTATCGCTGTATATATTCCAAGCTGTGCCTTATTTACGTCACGAATGTATAACACTTAGTGACGCCGTATATCCGAATATGTAACGTTAATAAACAAATCTCGACAGTTTCGTTTGATATTAAATCTCTTTTACTACCCCATTACCTTGTAGCCAGCGCCGCAGTTTATCATCTAAAAGACCTAGAAAACAATGAGAAGCTCGTAAAATATTCCTATAGCAGATTTATAATATTTGTTTTTACATTTGTTTGTTGCGCGACAAAGCGTAACCCCTATATATTGTTTATGGTCCATTCAAAATTACCATTCCAATGTTCTTAATTGCTTATTTACTGCTTTCACTCTGCATGGAGATGCTTTATGTGATGTACGAGTATTCTTGCCATAGAGCGTTGTTTTTTGTAGACGTGACAAGTTTGGTCTATGCAAATATGATCGGTTTAAAAAGGGCATGTCTTATGAGAATAATTTTTGTACTGTAACAATTTTGCCACTAACTGTCACATGAAGACGATCACCTAGGGTAATTCCGGAACTAGTCGGGCTCTACTGACATAACATACGCTGACTGCCTCGTTGGTCGCGTTAGTTGCAAGGGCGACTGCCGATCAGGAGGTCCTGGTTTCGATTTCCGGGTCGGGCACTATAGAATTTTTTTAATTTAGATTTTCTAGTAGTGGCTCGTTTTCTAAGTTTGATGTTTGCGCTGTACTATGTATATTATATCATTTCATATGCATGAAATACGACAACGTTAGGACACAATAAACTTAGTCACCCATGAGGTCTATATAACAACCTCTATACTAATAAATGAGAGGTGTTCGCACTAAAAGTCAATTCATTAGGTTGTACGAGCCTCGAGGAGAGTCTGTTCGTTGCCAGCTCTATGATATCGACATGACGATTAAATGCGATATATACCCTTTACGTACATTTTACCTTATTGCCATCCCCTTAACCTTGAAGGAGCCATCGGACACTGTAAATCTTTTTTTCGTCGTTGCCCAAACAATATCGTGTCTAGACGTTTGGGGCTCAACGGCGTATAATTACTTTCCTTATACTTTTATCGTGCTTCGTATAAGTGCTTTGTAAAGGCGTTTTCATATAATTTTATTTTTGAGCCTGTTGTTATATAATAATCTCACATAACTCACGGCTGGATATGTACATATACTTATATTTAATATTTAGGAATATGCATGGAATTATAATATTATGTTCATTTCATACGTTAAGAAATTGACTGACTGACTTTTAACCAGTAATTTTTATTTTAGTCTAGTCTTGTAGTCCTCCTATACTGGTAAATCAAGCCGAAATCTCTTGCCAAACAAACTTATTTAATAGAAAGGTCCACAGACAGTTAGACGGGTTCATATATCTCCAAACTGTAATTGAGTTAAATTATACTGATACGACTTACTTTCTTAATAGGTTGAATAGTTCCGTATTACTTTCTACAATATTTTACATCTCAGGAAACGGAAACTATGTAATATTAGGTGCATAAATGTTTGCAGTGTGCGAAAATCGGAATCGGGATTTCAAGTATCTATTTATTTAGTTATTCGGAAATTCGTCGTTATGAACGATTCTTGTAATATAGGCTTTATGTGCTTGTTATATATTAAAAGGCTTCATTGTTATATTTTTTAATAAAAACATGTCTGTATTTTAATCTCCGTGTTTAAAATGGGTTTATCACGTTATTCAACAGCAATGAAAATGTTTAACTTGTTTCTTTGACATATTTATTTACTAACTAATGAATAATTAAACGATTAATTAATTAAATTAATAAATGATGTTGTTAACCTATTCGGTTCTAAATTACTGTCTCGGATAACGGTGTCGATATTTACGATAATATCACGAGATTGTTATAATTGTAATTATGTTGCTCGATATCTTAATGCCGTGTTTTACTGTCGATTGTTTCTTCATACATATGTAGCGCTACGCAGTTTTCACATTTGACCGTCACTCAGTTTCAGCCGCGAATGCTTACGCATATGAACATGTAGTAGGTATAGCAAATAGCGCTCCTATAATATTATTCGTGTTACTTATTTCGCCGAAACCAAGCAGTTGTTCCGTTCACGGTCTAGTCGCAACAAATACAATCGCAATATCTCATGTTTCCCCTCCAGCAATTAACTTCAGTAAAAGTGGAGACACATTGTTATATTTTCACCTTTTTTGGTTTTTTTTTGAGTTCATGCAATAAATTTGTTTTATAACTAGCATTCTAAGCAAAGTCTTAGTGGACAGGGGTTACCAAGCTGCGCTAGACGCAGTCCGCAAGTGTGCGCGAGTTGACAGAGTTTAGCAGATTTTTTATAAGTGCGTCCAGCCGAGAACAGGCGCTGTTTTTGCGGCTTTACAGATTTCGATGAGAGTTGTACATTGAGAGTTTTTTGTGTCAAGAAATTAATTTATACTTTATAGTTAACAAATTACATGAATATCACTTGTATACTAACATGTTTAAATGAAGATCTTGATTTCGAAAGTGCAAATTTATTAACAATCGAGTTACCTACTTACCTAAAGTAATGCCTCAACATTTGTTGAGCCTGATTGATTAATTTCTATTATTGTTTTTGCTATTAATTTCTCATATTATTAATATCATTTTATTCGGATGTTGAAAAATTGTGTAAAAACCTTTTGTCACTACGTAAATTGCGGGACGCGAATTGACCACCGCTTATATTAAAGTCTAGACGAATTAACATCGTATCGGTACACTCGTGCCGCGCTGCGGCAATAAAAATATTTCGCCGAGTTCTTTACGACCTTATATTGCCGAAATAATGTATTATTTCCCCGTGAGTTACTATGTTCGGCAGTTACTTGCCTTGTAATGGTTTGTTGTCAAGGTTCGAGACTATGACTTTAAATGAAGTTTTTGTTTTCGGTAGTCGTTATTGTTTGTGGTAGGTATTTGTTTTACTTTTTCTCTTCTACATCTTCGTTGGATTAGGAGAACTTTCTAGAACCTTAGATAAAATTAGTACATAGCTGGTATTGACGTATTCAAGTTCTGGAGTGCAGACGGCAAGCGTAGCGTTGATGGCTAGGCTATGTGGAATTGCTGTTTGCGACTGGTTGCAGAGAGAAATTTGACATCACAAATCGACGTCAGAAGAGGACTAAATCTAATAATGGAATGAGACAGGCTGATGATATTGGCATTCACTAACTTCGAATAGTATGATTTTATATCACTTCATCCTTCCCTTTGATTTCGTGATTAACCTGTTATTTGGTTGGTTTCTTCGTCTCTACTGATCTTTTGCTCCTGTGTCTACTGACTCTTGACTACGAGCGGGTAGTAGTGGTTCCATTTCCATCCAGAAGTAATTTTTGTATGATTTGGTAGAGATTATATATTATGGCTGCCTGGCAACCCTTTTTACCTTTCACGACTGAGCTTGTGTTTTATTGCATGAATATACGTCTCGCGAATTAGTCACATTGCGATACATAAGGTCCCGCTTTCGATTCGACAAAATACTCGTTATCGGTAATTAGATTTGTCGAATTCGATTGTCGAATATAAGCAACGGATGTGACTAATGTAAGTATTTGGTGTATTTTCTTTAATTTCCTTTTGCATGTGGAATCTTAATACACACATACTGTAGGATTAAAGTTTCGGAGGAAAAAAATCCAAACGGCACAGGAAGGCGTATAATTATGATGTCGGAAACGTATCTTAATTTGTAATGTTCATTAACGTTTCAATGTGATAATATATGTAATATGTTTAAAGCAAAGTTCATTAACCTCGGAACACGTCATATTAATTAATACATTTAATAAACACTGTTCAAATATAGTAACGTTATTGTGGAACAGTGTTTTTATCTGTGCATAAATATGTGTGTGTCTCTCTATATAAAACTTAAAACGGCATCGCCTTATTAACGTATGTCTATTCCTCTAAATCGATACACTAATCAAATTGATTAGGTATATCTTTCATTACGCGTTTATTACGGATGAATGCAATAATGATTGTTTGGAATGACGAGTGAATGTGAACGTGTGAATGAAACAGTTATCTATTACTATGAACGTTAATCTGCGTATGTTGACTAGGAACGCGGGCTTGCCGCTGTGCTGCGGTCAGTCAATGTGTGTAGATCTATAACAATATCGTGTAGGCAAATATTGTTCCAACCGCATTCCGTACCGTCTCACGAGTTAACCCTGTCTTACTGAATCAGTTCCGAAAGTCAGCCCTCTCCCCTTCCTCCGTTCTTTAAAATGCATCCTGCCTGTCTTTATTTGACTCCATTCGTCCATCCATCAGCCTTTTAAGTCCACTGGTGTTTCATTTGACTATTAATGTACATATACACATGTATATTCTAATACCAGTTCATCCTCATTTCGCTAGGCGTATATGAAAAGAATTGTTGTATAATACTTTAATGAATTTTCGAAACCTATTCCGAGCCACCATAGGATTAATATTATTATGAACGATACGGTATCAGTTGTTTAGGCCAAACTGTACGAACAGAGACTAAATGAATATTTTGTACCTATATTTTAACATGATTTTGGCGTTGATTATTATGGTTATTGCGAAATAAAACGTACGAGTTCAAATTTATTATTTTGCCGACGCTGGCTAATCGGCAAACATGACGTGTGAAGGGTGGTTTATTATTTGCCGAATGGCGCCGTCGGCCGTATTTGCATTACGCATTCGAAAGTGTTCTTGCGCGCGGCTACCTGCGCCTCCTCTACCTGGCTGCAGCTTATTTGTACTTTTTATATTAAACTTGTGTTATTCTAGGCTCTTCTATCGGTGTGAATGAATGAATGAACGAGGGACGCGATTCTCGCCTGTTTTTGGATATGGAATTCCACGTGATTGTTTACACGCTTCATACCAACGGTGTCCGCTCGCGAGATGTAATGTGAGATTTATATATTTGAGGTAGGTACCTATATCCGAGCCTTGGTATCAACACAATACTTATTTTTGAATTAAATCCAGACTAGAAACTTATTGATCACTTTTTACATATGGCACGTGTCCGTCATGCGATAATGACTGAATATTAATATTTGATATTGATTTGATATATATTGAATATTAAGTTTTGATGTATAGAATAAATATTGGTTCCAAATGTGTGTAGGTAGTTGGTGACAAGAGAGATAGATACTGCAGTGTCACAACGACATATAAATAAATTGCGGCATTTTACATCCGGCCAAAGATATATAAAAATATATGAGGTGAAAGTATATAAGTCTTTATATATTAAATAGTACCGTTTATTTTGTGTTCAGTAATAAATATAAGGCGAAAGGAAATTGAAGAATTTTACTGTCTAAATTTAAAATCGTACGAATCTTGTATGTGTGTAGCAATGTGTGGTGTTCGCGTAGTTGGACAGGTATTTCCTGTTTAAATATTTGCTAAAACATCTAAAAATGCGTCAACAAGATAACTACTGTCATGTTTTGTCGGCTCTATCATTACATTAATTCATTACGTGTTTCCTTCTAGAACGTTCCGTTTCATCTGAAACAGATTGAAGTGAAATCTTTATTGACATAGATTTGATATAATGAACAGTGGTTTAGAGCCCGAGCCACGAAGGAGTGGGAATAGAAACGTCTACTGTAAACATCGGACATTTATAGACTGTAAAATGTGCTCAATCAGACATATTAGTTGCTAGGGTTGTCAATCTGACAATATATATTATTGTTTTAG
>DWDU01004972.1:0-10344 GCA_018245575.1 Jemadia suekentonmiller | reverse complement strand
CACGTGTCCAGGACGGCCAGCGCGGGCGGCGCGCCCCCCCCGGCGCCCGCCCCCCCGCGGACTGCCCGCGAGGCAACACCATATCGTCATCATCTATAACTTGATATGAAATAACGTAACACCACGCCCGTAAACCCCATAGAGGTGGGTCGAGGAGTGCTACGTTAGGTTAGAATTATGGTTAGAGTAGTTAGGTGATGAGACTATCGCCATACACGAGGCAGTTATCTACACTACGAGCCACCACTGAAAATTCAAGTTAGAAAGTTCCAATAGTACCCGAGCCGGGATTTGAACCCGAGGCCTCGCGACCAGAAATTGCGCTTGCAACCAATAGGACCTACGAGGCAGTCACTTATTAATAAACAATTTGCATCCCCGAAAAGGTAGGCAGAGGAGTGTAGTACACTCCCACGTTATACCTCAAATAGTTTCGTTTATACCAGAGAATTACATTATGCATACATTCATCAAATGATCGACATACATTGTAATAATTATCGTTCATTCAAGTCACTGCGTGAGATGTACGCACACACACACACACTCACGCACACACACACACACACACACAGCCTTACAGCATCAATCTACCAACGCTTATTCGGATCTCTGTTTGGTACTGCACATACACCACGAAGAAAACAAATGAGGAAGATGAAAATAGGTATTACACATGTGTCAAAGATTACATAAAACTTGCTGTTTTTTTTGTCCTTTTTTAAAAACTGTCATTTCTATTTATTACCAGAAGGCATTATTGCTGGAGACTGCCCCATACCTTCACGTTAGACGGCTCTCATTGGGATATGCGAGGAGTGTGGTTCGGGGAATCAATACAGTGACACATTAGTGTGACAGGCTTTTTAAAAATTTAATGAACTAAAAATATAACATCACGCCTGTAACCCCTAATGAGGTACGCTGAGGAGAACAGTACTCTTACAAGTTTCACCAGTCACATTTACATCGCACGATGGAATAGATTGAATAATGAATGAGCTATATTTTCTATATGGTTACATAGACTATAAATAAATACACAAATTACTTATTACTATTTATTTCAACACTATACACATAATGATAACTAAATACATAACACAGACAAACCAACAAATAATATTTTTGTGATATATCTATACAGTACATATGTCTAAATTAACAAAATATTTTTAAATATTATTTAAATAAGTTTTCACATAAATATTACATATATTTTTATGCAACAAATCTTACAATAATATTGTATACATATAGGTAAAATGAATATATATACATATACATACAATTCACTATTCCTATAGACACAGGAATGCACATGTTAATCATCCATAATTTAACATCATGTCTAAACAGACAAATACAGAATTAAGGCAAATCTTTTACTAAAATTACCCATATTTAAATGTTGTATCTCCATTTCCATAATATTATATACTATATTACAAAATATTAATATATAGACCAATATTTAACATAGCAATAATATTGATTTTAATATTGAAATATTCTATCTATAACAATATATGTATATCTAAAAATTATAGATAACTGTCAATGTCAAAGCGAAATGCATTTAATTAATCAAAGCTATTTTGACCACTAAAAAAACACAACTTGCGACTTATTTCCCAATTTTTTTCCCTCCTACATTATATCAACTTTAAAATGTCACATGGGATGTCTTAATCTTGTATTATCCTGTATTATAGTACGAAAAGGCTGCAAAATTATAAGAGCTAATGTCGTTTATATCATAATGGCATGATACTATGGAAATAAAAAGATTTGTGCACACTATGTAATTATTGTCAGAAATATAAGAGCACCGAATGCTACATCTCTCTCTCTCATCACTCACTTTCACTTTGTATGAAGAGGATATTCAAAACGGACTATTGAATGTCCAATTCCTTACTATTAATGAGATGAGACTGTATGAAGCGTTAAGTTAATAAAAAACAAGTGAATCCAGCCTCAATATTGATCACTCCACACTTTCACCTATGATGAACATTCATTTAATTTGTAGGAAAGTAGTCATAATTGTTTCAAGAATGACATTTGACTACATGATATTAAGTAAGATGTAAGTCATATAATACTATGCTAGGCAAGTAAGCAAGGTTGACCAAGAACCTCATTCACAACAACCCCATGAGGCCAATGTGATCTAATGTCTTAACTGGGTTGAACCACATTGGCTCTATATTTTTTTATCCATGCTAACCTATTCCCATAATACAAAGCCCTGCACAAGCCAAGCTCGGGGCCTTGTGGTGACTGCTAACTGTGCTCGGTTGATGTGTACCGTTCAGCTGCATGCAGCAGTTCGAAGCACACCTCCACCAGGATCAGAACAATGATCATCCACTCCAAGCGCACATGGTGTCTGTCTGCAGCCCAGGATGAGAGCAGCTCCAGGAGTTCTGCACAGTGGGATATCCGCTCATTGAGAACCTGGGAATGTCAGAAAAGAGATTTATTAGCTGTTTTTTTTTGTAGTCATTTAATGTTACAGCAGAAGAATCTTTTACTACAGGTTTTATACTTCGGAAACTCTTATGCTGTAAGAGATAGCTGTTTTCACTGCTGTTGTAGTGTTCAAACGGCTTGATAAGACACTATGAGAGACATTAATGGTTCTTCTAATAGATCAGAACTATCTAAGAGGACTATCTGTCCGCCTAGAAAGACCCAATGCCGCAATACTTACCCTGGTCCTTCTCGGTATGGTGAAGTAGGCGACAGTATTGGAATAGAGCCTCTCCAAGCGCTCCTCTTCCCAGTAGAAATCTGGTGTATCCAGCAGGTCGGAGTCCACGTTCAAACGATGCCTCAAAGAGAATAGCTCGCCTAGCTTACGAACCACCTTAATGAAGAAAAAAAAATGAAATGGTCAATCAATTACAATGAAACCGATAAATCAAAGAATGATACAGACAAATATGTGCATTGAAAAAAAACTCTACTTTTAAAAAAAAATTCTTTCTGCTAAGGGCGGATTAACCGAATTTTATAATTTTACCGAATCGGTATTTGTATACGGTTTACTGTACAGTGTGCTATTATACTTTAAACGGTATCCGGTTTTGCTGTTCCCTGTGAATCTTCTCTTGTGAGGCGCGTCTTCTGACGCTGCTGATGTTACATCAATAAGTATTAATAAAGTACAAAGAAGATACACCTCCTTCTTTTCAACAATCGCAGCGCCCTCTTTCTCCATGAGGGCCGTGTGCGTCCTGAGGGAGGAGGCCAAGGCCTCCAGGCGCGCCTCCCAGGCGCCGAGGCGGGCCGACTGCGCCATCGCGTGACTGGACGCCGTAAGAGAACATATTGATCAACAAAAACAATTGCTGGAAAACGTCCGACAACGGTCAGGCGGTCAGCGCGCGGTTCCGCGAACCGCGGCGGTTGGCGGTTAACGTTGCACTAGCGTGTATGACATCAAATATAGTTATTTCATTTGCATCTTCTATACAATAAAGGTAACAGATCAAACTTGTTAGCTCACATACCTGAATGTATACTTCTCCATCGAGTTATCTGCATTTGGTACCAGGACAAAGCAGGACTCTTGCAAAGAACATTTCTTACTGAAAGAAACAAGATAAATTTGTTGGAATTACTGTATTAGACTAATCCCTAGTAAACAATTTACATATGAATACAGCAAATCGATCATCTCCATATGTTCCACACAACCAATTTATAAAAAACCTTATCCTGCATGTAAATAATAGACCTATTTGATGATGGGACATTAATGTAACTGGTGCAACGTGGGAGTGTACTACACTCCTCTCCCTACGTCTTCAGGCAATAAAGATGCAACGTCATGTGTTCAATGATAAACAAAAGCAAAACCCGGCCAACTAGTTTTGCGCGATATATACAAATTATGTAGTTATAATTCGAACCACAAGCTGACGCCACAAATCTTAATCAAGTTCCTGGGAATATTATGAAGTGATTTAACAGAACTTACGCGTTATGTTGGTAAACATAGCTCATGACTTCCCTCTCCCTTGCGATCACATCCCTCGGGTAGCCTTCAATTTCATACCTGCAATAACAAGCATGAGAACATTTTAGAACACTATATGTGCCAATGTTTACTGCAAATTTCCTGTATTGCAAGCAGCTTGGCTAGTACAAACTCACTACAATACTCAAGCCATGTTTAGGTACAGATTTTATTTAAAAAAAATACATATCATTGTCTCTTAAGACAGATTATGTTTTTACCATTGGTTAATAAATTATGTCTTACTGATGTATAATAAATATATATCTTGGGATATCTTCACGCAAGGTACATTGATCCTATAGTAGACAGTTTCGTTTTATGGTAAGAATGGAGCAAGATAAGTATACACTTAACTATATACACAGTTTTATACCACCCACAATATGTATCTTATATCCTGGTTATGAATCAAACCAACCACAGCTAGCTCAGCAATCAGGTGCACTAACCACTGATTCTATAGGCCAGACATACATATCATGGGAGTCTCTGTTCATAAATTAATAGTACAACTCACCGCTTGATAAAATCCAGAACATTGTTAGCCTCAATCTCAGTGCAGTTCCAGAACACAACAGCACCTTCACGGAATATAATGAACTGCCTCGGTTCATCCTCCACACTGTATACTGCATTGGCGACGATCACATCACCTGCTTCTTGGGCACTTAATCTGATAACAAGTAGAATTAATTATAGTCTCATCAGGCTCAAATGAAAGCATCTTAATATGAACTAAATAACTTATACAATACATTAAGAAATGTCTGGATTGTATGAGATTTCATTTTCATAAATTGATAACCTTCTTAGACAATAAACAATTATTTTTAAACATAAAAGTGTTTCATTTTATGGTCTCAATCTTATACGAGTCTTTTCATTATTCATCAGGCAATTCGCTGTGCATGGACACCTCTATCTACCCGCTACTTTTACTATTAAATTGTTCCTAGGCTCTAGTTTTTTAAATAATTCTTGTTGTTTTGTGATGTATTTCTTATTGAAAGTAAATTTGCAATTTGATGATGTACAGGTTAAAAGACCACATGTCCAGTCAGTAGTTGCTGAGGTATGTACAACCACAGATGCAACTGTCATATCAATTAGCAGAAATGTATGTTCTATTTTGGTCAAGGTAAGCACTCCCTAGCAAGCTAAGCCATATAGTATTAATACTCAGTCCTTAGAGTTAGACTCACAGCTATGAGTGGTGTAAAAATGATATAATCTAGTATTGATAAATATATATGGAAAATGTTAAATTTTTCCCCATTGACTACAATTGTTGGTAGTAAGTTTCTTAGTAAGACAGAATAAATTATTTTAGGCAAACCTCACAACTGATGAGTCATTTATTTGCTATGATTTTCCTTGAACTATAAAAAAAGTTTCTTATTTATTCTGAGTATTTGTTATGTATATATATATATATTACTACATATTACATCATATTCATATACCTTTAAATATTACATCATTCTTTTGAAAAATTTATTGCTGTATAAAAACCTTACGTTCCAGGCTCATACAGCTTCTGATGCAGCAGCCCCTCCCTTATACCTTTTAGATCGTATGCATTTGCTGTTGCATAGGCAAAAGTCAAGAAATGACCCTCCTTTTTCGTCAAGTCCTCGAGCACCGCTTTTTTGTAAACAGTCTTCTTAATTAACGGTATGGACTTGTTATCTAAAGCTATAGTAGGCTGAATCGTATCACTAGAATTATATCTGGCTGCCGGTAAACTGAGACAGCCGGTGTTTGCTGAAAAAATTGCTTTTCTTGCCGGTGCCAATTCGCTTGCCGACGAAAACACTAAACTTTTATTAGACGCGTCCCGGATAGCGCGTAAAGCGATTCTTGATAAAAAAACTGCCATGATTTTATTAAAATTATATTATTTCAACAATATTCTCTTCAATTATTCAATTACTAATTCACTATGTAATATGTATAGACATACTTGACGTACTGATTACTGATACTGACTGAGCAGGCAGATGAACATAATATATATCACCTAAGATCAAGCTGCCCGCTGCCGACTATAACTGAAACTGACATGTGACGTTTGACAGCTAGTTTAATTTTTTATCTGAGAACTTTGGATATTGTCCTATTTACCACTTAATTTGTAAAACAATAAGTCTCTTGAAATTATTATAAAGTAAATTGCAATATACTTTGTTTTCTGCTCATAGCAATGTTCACGGTACCAGCATTCATTTACCATACTTCTAAAATTACTTAGTCGACGGGTACAAAGGAAAAATGAAATAAACCAGAGCTAAAAATTATAAATCTTTATTTCACAATTTCATTCAAAGAAGCAATTAAAACATTATCACACTTTTAGGTTTTAATAAATTGTGTAAAACATGTCAGAAATGTTGAAAAATCCATAATTTGCGTGCTTCCGATACGAATAGTGCATTATTTCATAATTTAAAAATACATAATGCAAGCGAATATAATTTTATAACTCAATAAAAACGAACATCTGAAGACTATACATACTAAAGCATAAAAAATAAATAATATAGAAAATATTGGGTCATTTGACCAGCCTTCCATAGACACAAATATGTATATAAAATTCGAGGAGGAATTTCCAATACATGCACACTATTGTTATTATTGAATCGTCTCGCTAGGTGTGTAACAGTAGATATATTTGACACTCGGTGCTGTCTGTCAATCCCGTAAGGAACCCGGCGTGACGACGACGCACATCACTGCACCACAGTATCTCCATCATCGCTGGTGAAGAGCAAGTCCAGTTTGCGAGCGAACTCGAGGCCGGTGCGGCGCGCGACGGAGCCGGGCACCGCCGAGCGCGCCACGCCCACGTCGGCCACCGTCGCTGCGCCGGACGGAGACAGCAGTTCCTACAAATGGAAACATGTAGAAAATACTACATACCTGATAATTATGCGGTGTTCAGTATCGTGAAGGAAGCAGGTAGCATGGGGGGAACCATAGAGTAGAATATAAAATCGGGTGTACAGAATACGATATAAAAATATATTCTTGTTACACTTGAATGAACAGAGTTTGAACATCTAGCTCAGTGGCGTGCTACTGGAGAGGCCTATGTCCAGCAGTAGATGGGGGTAGGCTGATGACGATAATTACGTTACACTATTTATCTTCTCCCTATTCCTGCTACCATTAACGATGGTACTGAGTAATATTGACTGGCCCATTGGTCCAGTAGATAACTACAC
This sequence comes from Jemadia suekentonmiller, assembly GCA_018245575.1. NCBI lineage: Eukaryota > Metazoa > Arthropoda > Insecta > Lepidoptera > Hesperiidae > Jemadia > Jemadia suekentonmiller. The sequence continues at coordinate 3,084 of DWDU01004972.1, read as the reverse complement.
TGAATATTACACCGGGAGGTGAGAGGGGGGGTAACCTTTCCCACGCATGACAAATGTGTGCGTGGTCAGCTAAGTGTTTGTTCTATGTCAAAAAAATCGAACTAAATATGTGAAATAAAAACGAATAATGCAACAAATCTACATAAGTATATATTCACATGTACAGACATGTCTAGTTTGGGATCAGATAGCTGAACAAATAGGCGAACAATAGCTGGGTGTTGGCGGTGGACGGAGCAGCGGCGGCACCTGGTAGAGCGCGCGCGGCGCGGGGTAGCGCGCGCACAGCGCCCGCGCGCGCTCCAGGCTGCTCTGCGGCAGCGCCGCCAGCATCTGCTGCCACAGGCGGCCCGCGCCGGCGCCTGCGCCGCAGACACACCACACTCAGCTAAACGTAACTTTGTCTCCACCCGAAATATAACATAGATATGTGGCTCTTGGTGCTCCTTCACCTCCTAGCCCTTAGGGTACATAGCATGATTACATAATAATCATTACTATCAACAGGCTGTTTCAGCCCACAGTTGGATGCAGGACTCCCATTAGAAGGTTCAGAAGGTACACACAATCTCCAGCTCTACTGTCCCTGGGCGACCAGGGCAAGCTCATGTGCCTAGTTAGACTGCAGTACACCACAATCAACCCGGTCGCCAGAGCCCATTTCTGGATGCACCACAGGCAGATGGGCTTCCTGGGACACACCACACACTTGCCTAATATCAAATGTACAGATACTCACCGTTAGTGTTGACAGCCACACAGTTCTTGCTGTCTCCGCGCATGTAGAACTGAGCCTGCTCATCACACTGTCTCTTGGCCTGCCTGTGGAAAATATCATATTCTGTGATATAGGGAAATATAACTACTCATATGTACTTTCACTAAATACTTAACACTAACACTACTTATTTTGTAGTCTTACTTTTAATACAATGTAACATCACACTTGTAGTCTTACTTTTAATAAAATGTAACATCACACTTGTAATCCCCTTACAGGTTGGCACACTGCCACATTTCGCCAGTGTCAGTTATATTCCATCATGGAACTAGGGGTGAGCCTATTGTCATACACTGGGCACAAATCGAGACTTCAAGTTGCTACTGAAAAGTCACAAAAACAGAATAGTATTCAACACAGGACTTCTTGATCTATAGTCACATTTGCAACCAGTTGATCAACAATGGACTCGAACTGTACCAGCAAGTTTTGACTTTTTCAAGTATCTGTATCACCATCAACTCTTCAACCGTTTAGTTGGAAACAGTTGGACATAGGCCTCCAGATCCCGCTGTCTATGAGTCATCAATATCTATATGTTGTAACATGAAGTATACATACTTATATGGCGCCTCAGCTATCGCTTTAGTGCAGTGTACAATAATGAGTGCCAGCTCATTGGGAGTTTCCACCTTCGCGGTGTCCACGTCGGCTGTCACCAACAGATCTGGAGGAGAACAATATGAGATACATAAACGTGACATCACGCTAGTAACCTCCAATGAGGTAGGCAGAAGGATGTAGTACACTCCCTCATCTCACCAGTCATACATCCCATTAATAGGTGGTGAGTGTATTGCCATACACCACACACAGATCCACACTCTCATCCACACCCAGACATTATAACTAGAAATTCCAAGTTAGAAAAATCCAATCGTCCTCAACCAGAGATTCGAACCCGAGGCACCTCGATGAGCAGTCGCGCATGCAACCACAAACAAATGAGGTGGTCATATTACATACATATAATTTTGTCAAGGACATCTCACTGCCTTTAAATTATCTGTGTTTTATTATCAATAACTAATAGTGCCAGCTCTCTTACAACAAATCAATCTCATTTATACTGACTGTCTGCCCTACACTGGACAAGAATATTGTATTGCTTTGAATTAGCAGCAGTATTGTGGAGTGGTGGTTCCACAGCAGATCTGAACATTTCGAATTGGCTAAAAGCAAGCAACCTCACCTGTTATGGCCATCTCCAGTTCTACTTCTGTCATCTGTGCTGTGCGATGACTATTAGCTCTCTTGCGCCCCGACGGCCTGAAAAGTAATAATATGTTTAGTCATTTCTCCCTCTCTATGTAAAATACCATAATTCATTTCCCACTTTATATATTTATGTCCAGCAGTAGCCTGAAACAGACTGATGATAACGAAATAATTTCTAAATTCTTTGCTCTCAGGATTGCAGATTTCCACAGAATATTCATGAGGTTTCTTTTCTATGCAACTCTGTTTCAATTATGTACTTTAATATGGCGAAAATTACATCTTGGGACCAGAGGAAAGACACAGACTACTGTATATACAGGTGTGTGTGTATAAACAGGTTTATTAATGTTTATAAAGCATGTGACACCTGTAAGGGTGCAGGTGTTTGGACTTCAATGCTCACTGCTCACCCAGTAAAGGACTCGACTCGATGTTATATTAATAACAAAAGAACAATAATAACTCACTTGAAATAATCACCAACACCGAATATGACCAGGGTCACCTTGCAGCCAGTCAGCTGCTTCATGTCGTCAATCCTCTGCGACAAGTTCCTGGCCGCCACGAATTCAGCGACTTCCTCAGCTGTCGCAACGTACAGGGCGTGCTCACATTTCTCTTCAGTAGGCGCCAGCTCCAGCTGAAATTGTGACATCTAGCACAGATGCCCGCTGCAGCAAGTGGAAAACCAGATCCAACACCACCAAAACTTTCTCTATAAGTTTGTTTCCTGGCAGAAGTTTTTAACACGCCTTTAGCACTTAAGACCGTCAACATTTAGGATTTTGCGAAACGTAACATCACGTCTGTAATCTCCGAAGAGGTAGGCAGAGGACTGCAGAACACTTCCACGTTTCACCAGTAACGTTTACGTCCCACTAAAAAATTAGGTAGTGAATCTATTTTCATACACTATGCACATATCCAAACTCCAAGCCACTACTAGACAGATAATCTAAGTTAGAAAAATCCAACAATGTTCGACCCGGGATTTGAACCCGGGGCCTCTCACTCGACCGGCAGTCGCTCTCGCAACCAACGAGGCAATCATTTGGTACCCATGAAATTTCTTGACCATGGGT
>DWDU01004971.1:0-10344 GCA_018245575.1 Jemadia suekentonmiller | reverse complement strand
CCCTCGCGCCCGGCCCCGCGCCCGCCGCCCCGCCCGCCGCCCCGCCCCCCGCCGCCGCCGGGGACACGCAGCCAGCGGACGCGAGCGTGGACCGATGAGATTGACTAACGTCGAATAGTTTTCCTATTGCTATCGAAGTCTCTGCTACATTCGTAGGGAACGAGCCGGATTAAAAGTAATTAGTAACGAGCTGCTTGAAAATATCATTCTTCGATACAGGTTGTACAAAGACAGTATAAAAATTGTGGAGTTTATACACAGATAAGAATATGCTACTCGAGGGAAGTTTTCAGTATGTACTTAATCATACAATATGTGGTCTAAATAATCTAAAACATTGAAATGTGACTTTAAGTTCCGTGCTTTAAGATTCATTTTGCAATGGTGTTGTAAAACCTGCCGATTTTAATACCTACTTTTATCTGCACGACCACATTTCAAAGTTTATTAACATCAAATGTATAATCCTCTTTACATTTAAAATCTACTTAATATCATAAAAAGGACCATAAAACATTATACTTAAAAATACATATGTTTCATTATTTGTATGTTATTATTATCGAAGTGCATTGAACTCGATTTATTAGTAAGCTGAGGACATGGGCTGATGGCGCTCATTGAACTAGCCCTGTGTCCAGCTGTGGGCGGCTGTGGGCGGCTGCAGGCTGGTGATGATGGATACATACGTTCTTACCATTCTATCAATTCTCCATTATCATACCAATGTTGACCAATATTAAGTAGAATTAAATGATAAATAGAAGTAAAAGATATTTAGCTTACTTTTAAACATTAGCAATAGTCATAAGATCCTATTAGAATTTTTTTTAAATGACTCTTAATCCTTTTTTAAATATACATTTTAGTGACAATTTTTACCCTTACAAAAATAAATAGACTTTTTAGGCCAACACCTAGCGTATTGCGTACAGTTGGAATGATAAAACAATTATACTTTGTTTCTAATAATAATATTAATAAATAACTGCCCAGATTTCACACGTCCTCTTTAAAAACTCGTTTATAGTCATTATTATAAACGAGTTTTTACATTTCCATTGAAATGTAAAAATCGAGGATGACAATATGTATATTTTATACTAATTTTATAGTGAGTGAGTCAGTTTCGAAAGGGCTTGTACGGGGATGGGCCTCACAAGTTTTTAATGAACATCATAATGCGAGGTTGACGTAAAAATATGACTAACAATAAATCATTCGATTACTTCCCAAATAGAATACGAACTCCTCTGAGACCCGACGAGGCAGCAGGCAGCAGAGAGAGAGAGAGAGAGAGAGAGATTCGTGTATCAAATTTAATAGTATACGTTGCGTATAATTTAGAAAAGTTAGTGTAATGGTAAAATAAGCATTGTGTAAATACTACCACTGGTGATGTAATGAGATATAAGTCGTGTGCACGCGCCGCACCGGCGGCGAGCGAGCGGCGAGCGAGCGGCGAGCGAGCGGGCGGCGGAGCGCGCTGTACTGGCCCTACTGTGGATATAGTTGACCTGAGTGCTGGAGAATAAGGCAATAAGGGTGGCGACTCACCCCCGCGGTGTCCATCCCCCCTGAACATAGCATGAAGGTCACATCTTAACGTTTTATTGTGCGTTTTATTGGAAATTTTACTGTACGTATTAATTTTCATTAGACGTGTGGCCGTTGGTGCGTGACGTGTTTTTAATTAGGTAATAAATTTTTTGTTGCCTAATTAACCGATACCTAGTTAATGAGGGGACAAGTAACTATTAATGAACAGCTCCTCGCTTACCGCCGACGGTGGGGCGGGTGTGTGTCGCTACGGTTACTAATGTATTTGTTGACGTTGTCGTGATAGCTGTATATGTCGTCTGTTTTTTTTATGATTTTTTTTATTTTTATACAAGCACTATCTATGAAAAAAATTGCGAGAAAGTTCATTTTCTACTTGATATGTTTAGATAATGGTAATGATATGGAAAGTATTTAATTTGGGTCGCGAATGGGTATAATACACTTGTTTCTTTAAGCCATTTAAGCCAGACCCATTCGTGAAGACGGGTCAAAACATGTAAGACGTTCGCTCTTAATAAAGAAATCGCTTTTAATAAATGTATTGAACTGTAGCGTATCCTGCAGGAGCCGCTGACAGGTCCAGGAGCACGCTGTGGGATTGTTGAGTTGAATTTTTGTTGTGTTTGTCTCTGTACATAGTTATAGCTCGCGGAAGTCGGCTAGCCCCGCGCCAGGCGCGGCGGAGGGAAGGGCCAAGTTGATTTCTGCGTGTTGAACAAGCTGGAGTTTAGGTGTATACTGTATATTTATTCCGTATCGGATGATATCGTGCGATTTGTGTATATTGTATTAAGTTTTAACTATTTGCACGCAGTGATATGTGGGGGGTGTAAAATAAAGGGAATTTTGAAATATAACCGCTTTTTATTTTAGTGACCTGTACGTTAGGTTTTTGAAAGAGAAGAACGATGAACGAGTTATGCAGGTGACATTACGAATCGACTGACGTACTTGGAAGTCCCTCGGACCCGTTGGATCAAAGTCCTTGAGCTAGCTGGCGGTGGCTGGATGAGATCAGCGGAAAACCGAATCTTGTGGAAAAGCTTACGTCCTTCAGTCGAACGATATAATAAAGATAATTTTGTATTTTCCATTGAGTATGTTCGTTCTGCATCTGGGAGTAAAAAATACATATACAAAATAAAATAATACTTTGAAATGTGTGAGTGTTGCAGTATTGACCAACCATCTTTGGTTATTTCAAGTCGTGCGTGTTATGACGTACAAAGAACTATGTCGACGACGACTCACTGAAAAACGAGCCTCTCCGCCCGCGCACCGCGCCGCGGCTCCCTACGGCGGGGTACAGGCACTTGTGGGCTAACCGTAGCGCACTCACTCGTACACTATACGGGTAATAAACTTCGTTTAGCGGTAACGTTGGCGACACGGTCGTCTCGTGTTTTCGACTGACAGCCACTGAGACTAGAGGCTTCACTTGCTCACCTTTAGAAGCGTCATTTTCGATGAGCTAGTGTCCTATCTATCTATTGTATAAGATCATTGAGAAGTGCATAATAAAAATAATAAAACATGACATCCCCGAGGGGATATGCATATACATGAGTGTAGTTACTTCCATTTGTAATAAAAATGTTCAGGATATTGTCATGTAACATGTTAAATTAAATGGCAGTTGATATAAATAAAGGTAACAGAGTGACGAACAGTGTCGGTCGAGAGTGGTTAATTTCTATTTTTTTTATCTCTTCTTTTGGCTATGTTGACTAGTTGAATGTTGTACTTTAGGTACCCAGAAATAATCTTGTCTGCTACAACACCAATAAAAGGTAATAGATTACTAAAATATCAATAAATATCTAATAAGAGTACCTACCTAAACAAGAGAACTGCATACAACCAATAAATACCTACCTGTATACTGACTTAAATCACTACTGCCCCTTTCTCATTCTACGATAAGAGACAGACTACCTAAACGGTAAATCCTTGAGGATTATCAAAACTCCATCATCGATAAAACCTTTATCGATGATGGAGTTTTATCATAAAACCCAAGTGAAAACAAATAACATTTATAACCTATTTAATATCTGTTCTCGTCATATTTGTAATATTGAAAGGATTAATTATTTTCGTATTGTAATAATCTGTACGTCACATTTACAAATAGACATTATGACAACATGGCGGTCTGTTTTGTCATATATTCGATCATCGGCGACGGGAAGTAAGTTTAATAATCGGACTTACTACCGAAATCAATTTAAGCCCCAGATTACAATACTGAAAGTGCCTAAATCAGATAAGTTGTTCAGTAACATTCTTATAATTTACAGCCCGCCGTGTTATATGAAATCACTCGACTGAAAATCGATATAATCCGATTAACGACACACTTACGGTACTTTTTGTTCAATTAAATTACTCACCGGTACACGTGATCGATGTGAAAACAGAATCGTAAATCACAGATAAATTTAAAAAGGTCGGGAGATAGTAGCGTTGTGACGTCTGACGTATGCCTTTACCTACAACTTTAACAATACCTAATATTGTTAAGGTAATTTTAATTATATTTTTTATATATAGAAAGAACGCCTTACAAAAAAAAGTGACCGCTACCGTCTCTCAACAGGTATAGTTTGTGTCAGCTAGTGTAAGCTGTTTACAGAATTTTGTCCATGGGTACATTTTGTATACATATCCATCTAATATACGTTAATATCCCTTAGGACTGAAATGGTCAGCTCCAGGATAAATAGCACTGCCGACTACACGTTTATATCGGTAAATAATTTTAAATAACACATTAGCCCGTGGGAGTCATATACTAGGAAACGTGTATGAAAATAGTAGATCATTCAAATGTAATAAATGTTAAAGAATGGGTGACATTTGACATAATCTCTGGGGACAAGTTACACACTGGCGTATGTTGTTGGTGTTGCCAGTGGGCGGTCTGTGCTTAGGCAATTGAACAAGTAACTACACATATGCAACATAGCCACGTACGACCGACGTTATAGGGATAATTTTGCACTCAATCAAAACGAATACACGTTTCCATCGCAAAAACAATCGATTCGGCCGCGAATCGAATGCGTAGCCTCCGGCTCAGCAGTTAGTCTCAAACAACACAAATAGCACGTCTGTTAACTTTTGATATAATTGGTTGCATTAACGTCACTATAATACCAATTTTCGATAGTCGAGTTTAGAAGTTGCTTCGTGCAATGGATTGCAAGATATGTTGCCACACACTGATACGGACACGCACTGAGGAGGCATGTCAGCTCGTTTGCTATTGAACTTCTATTGTACATCACATTAGAGTCGTGTGCTGCGGCGCAGGTGGCTGCGTGTCGCTCGGATACGACTGTAACATGAGACATATGTGAACACATGCTCTCTGTTAGCACTGCCCACAGGTGCAAGGACATTAGGAGGGCGGAATATTCATAAAAAACAAGAATTTTTAAACGTAGCCGAGATCCTTTTCCACGATCATTTCCAGCTAGTGTCTTCATAATGGAGGGGTCAACGGTTTAATCTTTCCTTATCCTAAATGTAGTATCAATTGTAAGCCAACTTCTTATACTCTAACAAACTGGGTAAACTTAGGTTAGTTATTAATGTAACTGTCAGTGGGGGTTAGAACCTAAGCTACCGTTTGAATAGAACATTTAGGCCAAACAACCTCTTGTTGCGATTACGATCGATGTAATATGTACGATAATTTTATGTTTTATAAACATTATTGATTTAATCACTCGGTACGCCATGCACACCTAAAAATAGTCATACGTGCAATCAACAACGTGATAACTTTGTTTTTCGATTGCGGTACGTTTACTGTCGGAAAAGTCTACTTTGCGAGGAAACTTTCTTAAAGCTTTAAAAAAAAGTATAAGAATATTTTTTTTGTAGATTACATCAGTTGAGAAAATTAAGTAAATAATAAATAATAAGCTCTATTTTTAAAAAGCTTACAAATAACTTGATTACGTAAAAGCTTCCAACGACCTCCATACCTGAAATAGGTACCTATTTAATGTCAATAGTTCTGCTTGTTCTCGGATCAGAAGATCATGTGTGTTGTCTCAAGGTACAATTACTAACATTTCATGTCTCGTAGATATGTAATACTATGACAGCTAGCAATGAACCCTTAATTAATGGTAGTTCTTTCAAATAGTACCTAACCGTTCTTTTTGCGCTGTTTCTCAAGGACATTTTCTAGAGCCATCCAAAAAAACCTCCATAATTATCCACCTAAGGAAGTAAAAGTTAATGATAATTATAATCAAAAGATAATGCACTGGACAGGCGACCGCGCCCTTACATGCTTATCGCCACGCCACGCTCGCGTTAGACCGCCGCTGTTAGTGAAGATCGCATCGGCCGCGATTAGGATGTAAACCTAATTACATATACTACTATTTTTAGAACGATTACATTCCGTTGCGTTCTATAAATAAACATGAATAAAGTATTTTTAAAGACAGGTACTAAACAATGACGTAGTTGTGATAAAAAATAATATTTTTAAAGATATTTATGTATAATGCTGTAATCAATACCTAGGTATTAAGTGTATTTAAATGATATCGTACCTGTGTATTATTTTCAAATTAGGCCAATATTTTTATATTTAACTTCTAAGCGCGTGTTTTGGACGAGGCGGGAGAGGGCTTAATTGATCTTATTGAGGTTTTTGTAGATATGTTATATCAGGCAGGATACTTCGAGAAAAACCGGTCATTCGTATTATAATCATGTCTTATCCAGTTTGTCATTTTCATTAAAACTTTTATTGTTCCACTGTTGGACGAAAATCTTATCTCTGTGCCTAAGGGTTAAATCTGACAATCTGCAAGCCGACCACATCAGATACAGATCAGGGGCCTTATTCGCTATGACCAAACGCGCAAGTAACGCGGCGCGAAAGTATTGTAACGCACCGCGTTACTTGCGCGTTTGATCAGAGCGAATAAGGCCCCAGAGACGTCTTGGCAGATTTCATACGCCTTAAGGAATAATAAGGTCACAACCTTAGTGTCGCATACACAGGTTTCTTTGCAATATTTTTACCCATTATACAGTAAGTTTTATTTTGTTTCAAGACGCACAGAATTTTCTAAAGATTTGGTGCGCGCCAGAAGCTGTGACAGCGTAGTGGGTTAAAATTCGACCTCTCGCTCGAGGGAGTCATAGTGATAGAAGCATCTCATGATATAGGCACTCGTATATTATTTTGCCTTCTAGCCAATGTATTTAAGACGGTACACTAATATCGCACATAAAACCTTTGTACTGATTAACCAAAAGAAAGGTTTTTTGAGTGGAAATGTTACAGCTACCTGAAAAGTTCAATGTATTGTCAAGATATTTCTTCAGAAAATGTGGTACCAGGCATGTAGTGAAACTTGTAAAGACAATTAGCATTTCACATTTGCCAGATGTGTGTCGACAATGTACTCTTCAGTAATAGTTATTATTTTACGATATGGATACATCAGTCGGCGCGAGCGCAGGAGCGCTAGTGTGGATCGACCGCTTAGCTGTTTTTACTCTGTAAATAACCAAGCTTTTATCTGTAGTTCGTTGTCCGAAAATAGACGACGCATCTCTTCGAACTTCGTTCATTTGCTTATTATTTTACCATTTCATACAAATTAAATAACAACAAGTAGACAATTAAATAATAACAACAAGTAGGTAAACATTACAGTAATTGACAGATGTGTGAGTGACACGTTACTGCTGACGCATCCCCTATTTCATGGGACGTATATTGTACCAGGTAAAACTTCCGAGTACTACAAACCTACCTAAGCCCTCGGAAAAATACAGGCGTGATGTTATGTATGAATTAAAAGACACATTTTATTGAAATAAAGTATCCCCTTAAGGGATTTTGTGCATGGATTTGACTTCTTTTTATAAACCCCACTGTTATAACAGGTTCATCCGCAAACCCAAAAAGCTAAGGCCTTTACACGTTTGACCTTTTCAACGCCGCGCAGAGAAACACCCTGATACTGGAAACTGAAACAGATAAAAAACCGACTTCGCAATTTCTTTCGGCTTAACTTTTTCTTAGTAATTAGTGAGTTGGAAGAAAGAGTAACAATACACCTATGTGCGATCGAACACGAAAATATAATGTTAAGTTGTATCATGTGCTCTCATAAGGCGGCAAGGTTAGACAAGCGAGCCGAGTGTTTCGTCACCCGCAGCCGAAATGCTCATATCCGGTACTCTGCTGAGAGAGTCAGGCGCGCGGCGCGTGCTCGTTATCGCTCGGACACCGCTGGTCGCACCGCGCGCGATGCGCGAGCGTACTCTGCTACGTAGACATAAGTACATCATGTAGTATTGCTACACTACATTATAGAGTCATGCGTGCGTTGTACATCATATATGTATTTCATTACTGCTATTATGTCAAATACTGTTATTGTAACTATTACTGGCCGCCGAGTCAGTCAGTCAGAAGTCTCCGAAACCAGCGTGCATCTGCTAACAACGATGAATGTAGAAAAAGAACGACAGGTCCGTTAGGACAGACAGGTTTGGTACTCGCAGCTCTCTTCCTACCCCGTGAGGCAACTTGCGTGACGATATACTCATGGTAATAACCATGTCTGGACTCATAGGGTAAGCTACTAAAAAATAATTTAACAAATTATGAGTAGCTGTGATCCTATAAATATACATGCTTATATAGATGATTTCCGTGCACCCAGATCCAGAACAAGTACGTCTGCTTCACATACTAATATTTTTATCCATTGGGAATTGAACCCACGATCTGAGCCGTGAGGTTCACTGACCACTGGACTGACGGGCCAGCCGGTGACGATTGGTGATGGTAAAATAAACAATCGCATTACTTGGTACCAATTTGTCAAAGTTCATAGTATCACGTCAGCGTCGCCAGTGTGACACTAGCTTTAGAATTCCTTATTCGATCTCGTTTTATCGAAGTACTACTATCTATTACATTAAAGATTAATTCCTAAAATAAAATTTGAATGTATTCATGAAATGATACGAAATGATTTGTTAAAAAGTGTGGAATGTGAACCAAACATAATTTCATGCTGTTATAACTATTATTATTATTTTATTTACATGTTATTATGATGCCAGAATGTAATTAAAATAATCATTCAGTGGCGAAATATATTTTTATATTGACATATTATACGATAATTAATTGACAATATCATTAACTACGCATCACGTTGTATCTTTTCTAACAATAGCATTAAAGTTCAAGGTCCCTTACATAAATCTTGTATTCATTAGAATTTCATTAAAATAAAATTTTCATCGATTGCATAACAGTGAATAATCCCATTCGGTATTCGAATATAGCGAATGAAAGAATGAAAATTTCCTGAATTAATGAATCATAGATACTTTGCTGGAATGCTTAATAAATATACACAAAAAATCGTTTGTTGAGCTCATTGAAGTGCTATTGGAAAGGCGTATGTCTAGCAGTGGACCCTAAGAGGCTGATGACAATGATGACGATGACGATGACGATGTTGTACACTGTTTGCGTCAGTAACCGCTTAATTAAACCATCGAATAATTCAGTTCGAAAAATCTATGCGTAAATAAATTCAACAGTAATTTAATACATTATTGCGACATTTTCACCGGCACGTCAACAATGACTTAATATTTGCGACAATATGTAATTAATGACGCGTTAATCTACAAATTACCGCGTCATTATAGTTGCGTCGCGGTCGGCGGGCGAACGAATTGATAATTGATTAATGTCCGGTACCAACGTAAATAATACGCGACGATGATGTAGAAGTGTTGGCGCGCGTAGCACCGCTCCTGTCTCACGTAGCTACTGATATTGTATCTATGTATAATAATCTAGACATGATGTCACAGTTTAAGTTAATTTGATAATTTAATGTAAATGTTGATGGACTGAGACCTCTGGAAGATGGAGGTGCAGTTTCAAATTGTCTGTTGTGTCAAGTGTCTGTTGAATGTTCAATAAAAAATCGTCATGACAATAATCGACTCTTTCATCGTTCCACCTTTAGACATGCATTATCTACGCTGGCTAAATACGGGTTGGGGAATTGAATAGAAAATAAGTGAAGACATTTTTCATTCCATTTTAAAAATAGTGAATTGTAACAATTGTGTAGGTATATAGGTACAACATTTTAGTAGAGTGAGGGCACATGGTGTAATTTAGGACGATTGTTCGCTCTCCACTAGGCGGAGTCGCGGCTAAAGGGTCGCCTTTCGCGTAATAATAAAGCAGAACGAAGTGGCTGGTGCAACACTAGCACGTTCTGACCAAGCCGTCCGAGTGGGAGGACCACCGGTCGTAACAGACGTAAGGATATCGGGCCCACGTTAAACTGTACATCTGTAAAAGGTGATCATTGATTTAATGCTCGAGTTTTGATAATAATGATAATTTTATACTAAAAATGTGTTAGGGATTGTAAATAAAAGGGCAATGGAAAGTGTTATTGAGTTTTCAGGTGACTTCAGACCATTAGATTTAGACAAAATATTGTTCCTTCCAGTGCTCACTGTCCTATGGTTAAATAATTTCCATCCAATTTGCTGGTTATTGTTCGTTTTCTGACGCAGTTCACACAAAATAGTGATAGTACATTTTCATTACAAAATTAAGTCATTAGAATGTGACCTCTCGAGACATAGAGTTATATCGGATCTTTATCTACAACTGCCTCGTTGGTCGTGTTGGTTGCAAGTGCGACTGCCGATCGGGAGGTCCCGGGTTCGATCCCCGGGTCGGGC
>DWDU01004970.1:0-10346 GCA_018245575.1 Jemadia suekentonmiller | reverse complement strand
AGTTTATTTTTAAAATTATTTTCCACTTTTTATTTTCCACTTTTTTTATATACTACTTTTTTGAGTTTATTTTTATTTATAAGTAGAAATCAAAAATTTACAAATTTTCAATCTCCATAATGTTCTTCACACTTATTTTCTTATCTCATAGTCCACATAAATCTATTTATTTATGACTGAAAAAAATACATACATGGCTTGACTGCCGATCGGAGAGGTCCTGGGTTCTAATCCCAAGTCGGGAACTATTGGATTTTGATTCTCTAGTAGTAGCTCGACGCCTGGATATGTGCCCGGTATATGGTAATACTCGTAGATACACAAACTATTCCATAGTGGAACGTAGGTAAACCTAACTGATGAAACGTGGGAGTGTACTACACTCCTCTGCCTATCTCTTCGGGGATTACAAGCGTGAAGCTACATACATATGGCATTCGTTGTTTCTCTGTATCATGTAATCATCAACTCATATGTCAATTTAATATTGAACATGTGTCTAATTGTAAGATTGAATACTATACTTAAGACGGTCATGCCAATTTTATATTGACGTTACACCGATCAATTAAAATAACGTCAGAATTGGCATCAATTACATGTGATAAACATTAACGTGACGTAAATGTATAGATAAATATCAAATGTAAAGTGATGTAGTGACTAGGATTAAGCAACGGATGCTGACGTGTGCGTTGGGTCATGTAGAAGGAATGAATGATAATAGAGTAATGTATTATTTTTACAAGGCCAGAGTGAATAAGGAGTCGTAAGAAACAGACCTGGGTGTACGTACTGCGTTCATACTGTAGGCGTAAGCGAACGCCAGGTCAAAGTACCGTTAATAGACGAGCATAGATGACAAGATTCTATAGATGTAGAATAGAAGAAATAAGTTACTTAGGACCGTAGCCGATAGAAATCTGTACTCACCCGTTCACCCCTATTCAACAGCGGCGTGAAAATATGTATGTGTGGATGAGTAAGTAATAACTCGTATTATTGTAGGACTTTTGTCATCTTGTTTATTCAGTGTGTGGACTGGTTTATGTACTCGTAGATACATCACTAGCTTCATCCATGAAGTATACTTACACCAAATGACCTTAACTTGACTCAGACTCAGGACTAACAGAGTGGGAAGCTCAATTTTCAGTTACTAGGTTATCAGTGTTATCGTGACATAAAGAAAAAAGGAAATAATAATAGGAAATTCTCTGATTTCCTCGCCGGGTAGAAAGGAAAAATTTGCAACTGACTCATTGTAAATGCCCCTGCAGGCCTATACAAAATTTTGATTTGGATTTCACAAATCAGGTGTATTTAAATTCTTCATATGATATGGAAAAAAAATTCTTGGCAACAGAAGCCTGTGAAGATCTTAGATCTATAACCGACGTTAGAAAAGCAAACCAAAAACTGAAAACATGTACAGCGCGTCAGCGAGTACCAGCCATGATGAAGTTCTGAAATGCTAACTTTTAATTTGATTTATACAGGGCACTATTGCAAACCTGTGCAGTCTGCAGCACAACAACGTCGTTCATGCACATGTAGCCGGCGCCCATGCGGCCGCGCAGGCCGGCCGTGCCGAACTTCTGTCGCTTCAGCATCGTCTTCTTCAGCTTGTCCCATCGCGAGTTTGATATATCGTCCAGCACCTCTTGACGCGTTACTGGATTCTGTTGGAAGACATTCCAGCGACTGCAATATTGTCTGTCACGCAACACACATCACTGACATCCAGATTTAAAACAACCTACATAAATCTGAGAAATGGTTAAAACCAAATTCAACATTGATTATTTATTTGACGTAGGTACTCGTACATTAGGAGGATTGATGTATTTAAAATTTCCTATGAATATTTTAATTTTAAATATGATATGAATAATCATGGAGGAAAGTATTGGGATTATGTTTGTATTGATAAAATAATAGTCAATCGTATCTCAGGAAAACTTGTTCATTGGAATCTTATCTCGAAGTATGCAGAGTATGTACTATGGTGGTGCTAAAATTTATATCTGTTACTAGAAATGTATATATGTATATATACATAATATTATTAATACATAATATTTCTTAAAACATAAATATATACTCTGAAAAACCATACACCTGTATTAATACTCCTGCAACAAAGTTGACACACTTTGAAGTGGGTCACAATAATACAGTATTGCTGTTTCAGAGAGAAAATATGACATATTTTGTCATACAGAACAGAAAAAGTTAATACCTTTGTCATTTCTTACTAGATGGAAAGTGTACTTTCTAGATGTAAAGATGTAAAGTAATTTTTATATATGTAATGTGAATCGCACAAATCAACTTTTTCCCAAAATATATGATTTTGAGAGAGTAAGTAAAATATGAATACGAATTATAAGGCTGAAAAGAAACCTCTAATTAAATTTATCATTCGGACAACTAACTGTTTTAGAAAAAATATAAGACTCTCAGTGATATCGAGACAATTAGTATAGAGACAAATGTCAAATATTTATTTAACATTGTATATATAAATGCATGCTGAACTAAGGAGAAATTTGCAATTAATGATGGCAGGTTTGTGTGTCATGATGTTCATAAGTGTGAAAAAATTGGTATATTCACTTCTCAAGAAGATACATGGTATTTTATAAACAACTAATTCTACAAAATTGTTATTATATTCAAATCATAACAATTAAGTCTGTGTACCTTTGTTTTTCATCACAACTTGAATATGTTGAATTTATGTTACAATAATATATTTTGCAATAAAAACTGCTTACTTTATCGTGTTTCAGCCAACCCTCCACAGCTGAATCAAGTTTCGGATCACCACTGTTACAGATGGTCATGTTTTTCGCTAATTTATAAAATCAACTTTAATACTAACGTATTCAGTTCTGAAATGAATGAAGAATTCGTTTTCTTACTGTTAACAAACTTAGAAATGTATTTGATATAGTTCGTTTAGTGGAAGAGGACTTAATGTTAAAATATCAGTCAATTTGCACAATTATTTCAATGTATTGACCCGACAACAATCAGCCGGTAACGATAAGAATTGCGAGAATTATGAAATATTGCCTCATCTTAATGTCTCTTAAGTCAACTACGTAAGATACAGATTCCTATATTACATTTAGGTTGTCATGTTGACGTTTTGCATTGATATTTTGTTGTCATTGGTGTCAATGTCAAGCTTGAAGTCTTAACTCGCGTCTTAATTGTTTGTTAAATATTAATCAAAAAAATGGTTCTTTTAGCTTCATAAGAAATCTTTTAGGAATATAGAGAAGTAAATAGTATTAAATCGGTCAAATTTATATATTCTTGCCGCCTGTACAAACACTAACAGCAATGATTTGGAAAAAGTAAGAAACATTAATTACAAATAAAATAAGGCGTTAAAAATTAATGCAGAGCTTGAAACAACTGTACATTTTACGCGATTTTTCATATCAACTGAGCATTGCCAGTTGAACTTTACGAGATAGATTTTCCTAGTTGTTTTCTTGAATCAGAGAATACGTTAATATTTTGGTCTTAGTTGTTATTATTCAATAATAGCTGTTAGACCTTTTAATGCATAAAAATACTAATGCTCAGCTATGGAATAATCACTATTACATGACGGGTACAATAATTAAACATTTAAAAAAGGTTTTGTGGTAAAAAAGGCTATTTGATTGAAACTATATATGTGACTGCCTGGTTGGTCGAGTTTAAATCCCAGATTGAGTAAAGTTTAAAATTTTCTAACTTGAAATTCTCAGTAGCAGGACAAAGTCCAGATTTGTACCTAGTGTATGACAGTAAGCTCAACTTATATTTCATTGTAAGACATATAACATAACAGAATGAACGTGAATAGTGAATTTTATACTCCTGTGCCTACGCCAACGGGAAAATAAAAGCACTATGTTATGTTACATGTATTATGTATGACTACAGTTTTACCTGATGGTAATCTAGATGTAGCTTAGGCTGGAGCGCGCGTATCTGCCTAGTTCCAATCCACGCCAGTCTTCAATAATTTTAAGCAGCACAAATCAATATTAGTCCAACCATTATATGCCAGTACGACTGCAATAAGTTGTAGTTAGTACTTGTCTTATTCTAAATTGATCGCAGACTACAGAAACGTTGCTATTTACGGAGACAGTTATCAGGTTTAAGTGTGCACGTATTGTATGTACAACGGCATTTGGGTCTTCTAAACGAAATGCAAATGGTTTAAGTAACAATTGCATCACAGTAGAAATAGTGACATTGGTGCTCATATCGCTACCTTTGCTCTAGACACTTTTAAAACTGATTTACTACTTTGATGTCAAAGTCAAATATCATTTATTCAAAATTGGTTCATTACAACACTTTTTGCACGTCAAAATGATACTACCATCGCTTCGGAAAATATCTCACTATGGAGAAGAAGCGACGAAATAAACTCCATACGTGTGCCACTGCATCTTTTTAAAATCAGGACTTATATTATGTAATTCATTGTATCGATTATTAAGTTTGACTGTTTTCCCGTTATGTTTATGAGGACGATTTTTAAATAACATTTGAATGTTAAAATTTAAATTGAATTGATAAAAAGATAATATTTTAGTGATTTCACAGATATTGACAATTTCGTAATAAAAGTGACATAGAATTTGGTATATTTAAAATAATAATAATATTAAGTGATAATTTGTGTATTTTTCATGGATATCCATACCGACCTAGACATTATAAGTAACCTAAGCCGCTTATATTATAGCCGCATTATCGCTTTAATTGCTTTTGGTTTTGTTGAAAGACGTTCAATTATTATTAACATGAATCTTGGCGAGTAATCAATACTTTTTATATGTCAAACTGGAATCATTGTTTATCATTATCCGGCGCATGTCTAGTGTCGGGAAAAACATGGTCAATCAATAGATTGACATATAGGTAGGGCCCATATAGTAGCATAGTTTATGACAAAAAGCCGAAGGCTACGACCACATGCTACGCTTTAGCTACGAATTTAATCATCATGTTCGTAGCAGGAGGCTTTTTAGGTCTAATAACTTTATTGAATTAAGATAGTATAATGACTGATATTTCTGGGCTGAAATTCAGCCAAGTATATTACAAAATTTTAATACACAAAACCTGACGTACATGGGACCCATCGCAGTTGGAATATTCAGTAGTTATGAGCGTTTATCATAGTGACCGTTGTAGCGCTTAAAAGCCGTCTATGTACGGTACAGTGACTGGTAGACATTTGTAATAATCTAAAAAGAAATACCGCAAGTAAGTTTAACAGATTCCCTTACGGAGTAGGCAAATAGTACAGAGTGCTTCTTCCACGTCGGTACATCATTTTCTTTATACATGTACGATTTTTTTGTATATATTTTTTTTTTGTATATTTTTTGATTTTTATTAAAATTTATCATGTTTCAATATATCTGATAGTGATTTAATTGCTATATCATTATCATATAACGAACAAACATATAATTATACAATGATGGCTTTGGGTCATTTAAGTGAAAATACATTTATTTAAATTGAAATAATAGCAATCGAATCGTTCTAGAAATAATAGCAACAAATTTGACATATTAATAGCTGTAGTAAGGTATAATATTAATAAGATACATTGTTTATAAGTAGAACTTAAACAACTAACAGTTTTTCGAATTTTCTGATATTTTTGCTCCCAGGTTAATGTTAATTTTATAGGTGAGAGTTAACAGATATTGCAAAGCGCTTATCAGCTTTGATCCAATATTTTACTTTACTGATAAATGGATGTACACGATGAATTTGCCAAGTGTTCAGGAACGTCGCCAATTATTTTATTTTTAATATGCATACAGTCACACCTTCAGTGACAAATGTGACACAGCCGCCTGACATTGAGTTGGTGAAGCGTTTGTAGATCGAACTCCTTGAGACGATTTTAAAGTCCGAAAAGTCACGCGAGGAGACCATAATAACATTTATGCACGTTTAAACAATTTATTGTACCCTGGAACTAAGCGCATCAGTAAATGTTTGATTTTATGAAACGATAATAAAATCATCTTATCATCAATTTATCATACGATGATAAAATCATGTTATCATCGTTTTATCAAATGATGATAAGATGCACGTTTTGTAACATAATATTTGAACAATCGTCCTAGATTGCTCATTATCATATAAGCTATATCATTAAGTATAGCTTTTTAAACGACTCGATCAAAAGCTTTTCTTAAAATCTGTATAATATATTTTAACGATCTATATGTTTGCGTCGAGTGCTAAGAAGATATGGATTTTATATATAGAGTATTCCACATATATTTGATGAGATTAACGTTGTATCAGCTAATTCCCTACGTTAACCATAATTTATAACTGGCGTATCAACATCTTGTCAACAAAAGTGGCAACCCTAAAAAGTAATTACTTAAAAATGCAATCCGCGGGCCTCCCAAACGGACATTACCTTCACCTGAGCGGGTAACGTCACTACACTTGATTAGGAAGCTGATTTTCCAATCAGTGGCCAATCACATAATTGTAATTGCTACGGAACCGACCACTCCACGCCCCCTGCCCGCCCGCGTCCGGCCGCCGCCGCGTTTAATTCGTTTGTGTGCGTTGCACCTTTTAGTTACAAGCCGCTTGTCTGACATTAAAAGAACAATTTGTAGCTAATAACTAAGTCAGGGTCGATACGAGTCAGTTATACATTATTAACATAATTACAGGATTCAATCGAAATGCTGTAGGTTAACGAACCAGCCATTAGTTCTTTTATTTACCTTGTGTGACATGTGACTAAATAATTAAAATAAAATAAAGCAAATGGCCGCGAATGGAAAATTGTGACTGAAGATTCTACCACATTTCAGACTCATTCGTTGACGTAATATGAAGAAATTTCTGCTGTAGTATAAAGTATTGTTGACAACATGAAACATTGTGAAATGTTTAGTGAGTTTTACATAATATTATATATAAGGCGACTTGACTCACGTTTGTTTACTCAGGGTGGCCCGACTAGTTTCAGACTTTTAACGAGGTCGCGGCGGAGACTCCATTTTTTTCATCATCATCGTCATCCTGTATCAATTCATTGTTAGACACAGGTCTCTCCGTATAAGCGCTATTATACTTGTCGCAAACCTTATTTTTTTCTTGTTATCATGGAAAAGTATAAGCACCGAATTATTAGCCGTCCGTCAGATGTGAAACAAGTACCTCAAAGGAATGTTTCATTGTAATTGGTAATTTGTGAGCATACCATTAGTTTTGTGGACCCTTTAGCTGCGTATGTATCCTATGTACTGTAATCTGTAATAAAAAGTATGTCCTTTTCATGTCCAGCTGTTTGGTGCAAGCAACGAAGTCCTGCGGCGCAATCCATTACGTATTTATAGGGAATGGGCGGACATCCACAAGCCTTGTAACATAACGTATTAAGCTTATTCACAGATCTTCTTTTGCCAAAGAAGTTCATTCTTCGCCTAACAAGTAACATAACACCGAGCCTGTATCATACGTTGGGGTTGAACCCAGAACCTTGCGATGAGCAGTCATACTGGCGACCACTTGACTAATGGTGCCGTCGATAGTACTTTTTATTTCCACATTTTATTACCTCCATTTTTTACAGAATTAACACGGGCATTTAAAAAAATAAATAAAAGTTTGTAACTAGCAGCAATCAACATTATTTACAGCGCAATGTGATGTGAAATACAGGCTTAAATTATCATTAAGTGTCAATAGATCAAGAGGAACGTGATTTAGTAGCCACTAGTCGATTTTACGATCGTAATGCATAAAGCACTTGAACGCTTATGTATTGTATATAAATAACGATAATCTGGGACGCCTCACGTGCCACTGGCATCTGGGCGGGCGGCAGTCCGCTGCCAGGTAGGGCGCGTAAAAGTAACAGAATTACGCAAACGTACAGAAAAATACCAATTGTTGTTGTTTTTTTTTTTTTTTTTTATAATTTGTGGCCGTGGTCTGTGGAAATGGGCGCAGAAGAAACTATGGATGCTAATACCCTCGCGTCTGTAGAATTCGAAGTGTACGGTCAGGTGCAAGGTTTGTTTTTACTCTTTTAGCAGAATATTTAACAGTATCCATTTAGTTTTGTGACTTGTCATGTATTACTCAATTCATAATTGATCATTAACTTTTAACCACATAACTACATACTAAATAAGCTATATAACGTTTTAATTGTATTAATATTAAAGTACAAGTGTGTTGCAATAGATTCGTTAGCATTTTGATTAACTATCGTATTTAATACTTGCTGTTTTAATTATATACATCTTATATGTTTTTAATGCATGTTCACAAACCCGCTTCAGCTCGTAATGTTAATGTTATTGAATCTCCAATCAATTAATGTTTTTTTTAATGTCAAAAATTATCTTGTGATACATTCAATATTTCTAAATGCATTAAA
Source organism: Jemadia suekentonmiller (assembly GCA_018245575.1). NCBI lineage: Eukaryota > Metazoa > Arthropoda > Insecta > Lepidoptera > Hesperiidae > Jemadia > Jemadia suekentonmiller. The sequence goes on along the minus strand of DWDU01004970.1, from coordinate 1,882 downwards.
TGTGCTTAATTTTGCATTTTAGTGACTAAATAATTGATTGTGATTGAAGAAGATAAAAATGTTTGGACTCGTTAATACCTAACAGTCGATGCCGCCAAAATGTAATCATATATGTTATATATCGTAGTATTATAAATAAATATACAAATTACTTGGATATGTATCAAATTAAGATAGTTATAAATATTTAAGTAGGTGCACATAAACATATTAAAGGCAGAACAACGTTATAGACATTATTCATAGTCCTTAGGTGCGTTACAAACTACAGTAATTCGGGAGAAAAATGTGGCAGTAAAAAATTCCACCATTTTTTAAGCAAGAAAAAGAACATTTGCAGTATGGATTGTCTGATAATAAGGTAACATCACGCCTTTAATCACCGAAGAGGCAGGTAGAAGAATATAGTACACTCCCACGTTTTAACAGTTACGTTTACGTCCCACTGTGAAATAGCTGGTGAGCTTATTGTCATATACCGGACGCAATTTTCCACTTTTTGTACATTAGCTTCAACGTGACTAGAACGTCTATGGTGTGTAAAGATAGTCTAGTGTTTCAAATTCCAGCTTTCCACTTCAGGGCACTACAGTTCACATCCTCACGCGTACAAAGTTAAGAGTACATATCAGTTGTCGTTACGAATGAAAATATTGCGAGGATAACTGGACATATTACAGTTCTGCATAATATTTACTGATACGCGTGAAGTCAGCCAACTCGCTCTTGTCCAGGGCTGCAGTCTATGGCCTATAACATTATCTTCATTAAGGGAGACGTGTTCAATAGGGATCGATGAACGGATCAATTATAATGATGAGGATCACGATAATGACGTTAACGATAATTATTAAAAAGTAAATTGGGTACAAAGAAAGGCAATTAATTTCCAATAACTTGGAAGAGCAATCGACAATCGTCACTCTCTCAGTGGCGTGAGAGAATGACCTTACGGTGGAATCATGAAATATGTATTACATTTTGTGTTTTTTTTAGTCTCAATTCGAGGTTGTATTTGTTTTATTGACCCCTGTATAGAAGTTGAATGCAAAAAAAGACACCCAATGTACATTTATAATAAATATAAAAAATACGTTTAGATAATAGTGAAGCGTTTAAATAATAATTGTAAGACTTGCTGATTAATACGGTGTCACTATTGTAGAATTAATATGACATGGGCATTTTGTCCTGTCAACCTAATCTTAATCTTTTTGATTTGAAGTACCCTATCTAATGCTATGATTGTCTGGTCCTGTTCTTTGGTTAAGTCTTTTTATCAGAATACAATTATATCAAAGACGCAGATAATGTTTATTAAAATAACATGCGAATTTCTGAAAAGGTATTAATTTTATAGTAAAGTGTTTACAGGCGGTACAGACAGATGGTGTTATTGAGATAAGATTAAAATTTTATCAATTATTTCTATCATCGTTTTGAATCAATCTAAAGTATTGCTTATTATCATTCGACCTATCGACCATAGACACATGATAGACCATAGAAATGTACGTTCCTATGGTTGAGGCTAAAATCAAAACGTTCTTAGTGCAATTAATAAAAGAGATCAACACAAAACTATCGGGGGACGACATCTATTGGTGGTCGAGTGACAAGACATGCGTTATAATTAGCGTGTACAAATTAATTGGGTCGTTGTCATTGAGCGAGTCCGCACCTCACAAGGTTACGGTTGAGGAACGAAAGTTATTTATAAATAATGGTTTAAGAAACGTAACATCACGCCTTTAATCCCCGAAGAGGTAGGCAGAGGAGTGTAGAGCACTCCCACGTTTCACCAATTACGTTTACGTCCCACTATGGAATAGGTGGTGAGCCTATTGCCATGCATCGGGCACGTATCCAGACTCCGAGCCAC
>DWDU01004969.1:0-10348 GCA_018245575.1 Jemadia suekentonmiller | reverse complement strand
GGAGTGTAGAACACTCCCACGTTTCACCAGTTACGTTTTTACGTCCCACTATGGAATAGGTGGTGAGCCTATTGCCATGCATAACTTCTAACCCCTAACCATCTACATACGTATATTAAAGAAAACAGTGGACAAAGCTATTAGCAGTACGAATTGAATTTTAAATGTAATTGTATTATGTTGTTGTACTTTAAAAAAAACGTAAAATCCTGCATGTAAAGAAGTACGCAGAGGACTGTGGTACTCGTTTCATCAGTTACATCCACTATGGAATAAAATGGTGAGCCTATTGCCATACTGAGGGCATAACCTTAGACGCCACTAATGCAAATTCTTGTTAGGAAAATCAAATAGTACCTGGACCCAGGAATCTAACCCAGAACCTCTCGATCGGCACACGTGATTGGAACCGCTCGATCAACAATGCAATCAAGTCAGTAAGTAATACAACGTCGAGAGCAGAGTACCGAGCCCGATGCACACCCGAAGACGTCTTCAACATTATTATCGAGACTGCCAAATTCCATCATTCATCAGTGCACTCGGCTAGCGCGAGAAATAACGCGCCGTGCAACTCCAAGAGTACGCGCACCGTTGACGTACGCGGCGGTTCGCGGCCTGCCTCGGGCAACTGGGCTTGCTTATGGGCCGCGCGGTTTGTAAAACAAACCGAAGACCGCGGGTCGACTGTTTTAAATGTAGTCCTCTGTGTGACGCTGTCGTGGACGCAGTTTGATGTTTGGTAATTTATTAAACGAGTAGTCATATAACAGTTTCAGGTGCTCTACTGAGGGGATGTGGCGTACTCAGTACTTTAGAATGTCTTTACTACTACGGCACCGACGAAGGAAAACATCGTGAGAAAATTGTAAAGTGTACTTAGCCCGCACGACGGACTAAGGCCGTAACCGTTCACGTTCTGAGAGGAGAGCCGCCTCCCAGAGGGAACTATGAAAGGGTTGATGACGCTCAGAATCTGACACAGATGCTTATATGTATCGTACGCGACAGGCCCCGCGTAATCCGCCGCGCGCCACGCTCGGATGCGCGCTGACAGCTGTGTACCGTACGCCTCCGTGAGGGAGGCGCGAGCGAACAAAGATCACTGTACAAGGAGTCAGTCGTATCTGTAAAGTCTGAGATATTTGGCACTGTCCACTGCCTGCCTACTCCGCAAGGTAAACATTTTTTCATGCTATCCCTATTTCTATGTATTTGAATGTGAGAGCTCCTTTTTTTACAGTTAACAATCGTGTCACCATGCCCTTTCAATACTCATAAGTGACAAAGAAGTTGTAATTGACTTTGGGTAGGGGTCCAACGCCATTATCGAACACTGAATGCACGCGCCCGCGTCTCCCGTGCAACTTTTAGTTCGCTGCAGTATTTTGCAGTAAAAACTCTTGAATGAAGACGTAAATAATCAATTTATTAGTTTCAACATACTGCTTCTATAAATAATTAACTGTTAAAATTGTATTGTTTCAGTGGTTTAATGTTGCATTACGGCCTCGGCCGGTGAAAGCTGTGGTTAAGAATCGTAAGGGGAGTAAAAAGAAAATGTTTGCCTTAGTGCTCGGACAGTGCCAGTACCGTGACATCGCAGTGACAGTGTGGAGACAACGCCTCGGGTAGAATGGTCTTTAATGTAGTGAGCGAGTGTTTGGAACTGTGTACAGGTGAGTTTTGCAAATATACGTACCATACCATAAGTCTCAGAAGTTTGCTACGGCCGACTGATTTCATCTACGGCCGTGTGTACATTCAACACTACAGTTTTATCGGTTGCAGAACGCCGCCTCCATGTGTGTTATTCCCGTTTGCGCCGAGGCACTCGTAAATTATAGCTTGTTGCAAGTCTATCAGTGACGCAACCATATCGCGCGCGAGCACTTCGCCGGCAGCATGGTGAAGCGCTGAGCGGGCAGCGGGGCGAGATGTCGCCACAAAACTGGGTCTAACCCACAGGTTTTAGCGGTAAACGAGTTATAGTTGTAGTTAACATATTGACCTAAAAAGTACAATACGCACTGAAATTATTTGTTGTACCTACTCGTATAGTTTCAGACGAAAAATCATCTCGTGTTATCAGTATGCTCATTGTCAATTTTAATATTTCGTGTTAAAAACACTTAAGAAATATTATGTAACTGTGTCTGCCTTTTTCCGCCGCGCCCTCGCCGCGCCCTCGCCGCATCCCCGCCACGTCCCCGCCGCGTCCCCGCCGCGTCCCCGCCGCGTCCCCGCCGCGTTCCCGCCGCGTCCTCGCCGCGTCCCCCCGCGTCCCCCCGCGTCCCCGCCGCGTCCCCGCCGCGTCCCCGCCGCGTCCCCGCCACGTCACCGCCGCGTCCCCGCCGTGCGCTTTCCGCGCCTCCCGTGTGGTGTAACAGCGTGCGCGAGGCGAGTTCCGGCGGCCGCCGTTCATGAGGCGTCTTGTTCATACGCTGCACGTTATTCCGCAATTAATCTTCTGATTGTGCTTTGTGCCATTTACAGAGCGTTTAACTGTTTGAGCAATTATACCTAGTTTGTTTACAAGAGGTACCTTCAACGAGAACTCAACACGTTACCGATACACAGTGATGCTTGTGTTTTATCGTCCTCTTATGACTACATTGTTCGCCTATGTAGTCAAACACATTGTTATGTTTGATGGTGTTAAATAACGCTTTTATTTATTAAGAAATAGTACAAATGATGACACTGGCTGGCGGTAACTGTCGCCTTGATGAGAGCGGACAGATATTCACTCAATGCATGCATTTTTGTCGGCGTTATATTTAGCTTAATTGAATGTGCGCTGCGTACGTACAGGTACAGGTGACAGAGTATTGTTATGAATATTATACAGAGAATGACGTGTTAATGCACAATTTAATCCAAAAAAAATTTAAGAAATAACTTTAAGGAAAGGTACTATTTCAAAAGTTTTGTAAACAGTTAAAGAGTCTCAGCAGATATGTTACATTTAACACCGGCGATCGTTTGCTATTAGCCGTTAGCAGCTGAAACGTAATGCAGCATTGATGCAATAAAAAATGCGAATCACTGGTACGAGTAGTATTGTGTCTGCTATAAGGCCCTAAGTCACAATAGGCGCTATTCATCATCGTCATCATCATCATCACTAGCCTACCTCAGTACACTGCTGGGTACAGGCCTCCCTCAAGGAGCGCCACAGCGCCCTGTCTTCGGAGTCTCTCTGAAGTATAGGATCAGAAATGGCACTATCCGATAGAGAACCGGAGTCATCTACATAGCTGAAAGGATTATCTCGCTGAAGTAGGAATGGGCTGGGCATATTTACCGACTCCTGGAGTGTAGACCGCGGCTGGGCAAACGTAGTTAGGACATACTTTACAAAGAAGCAAATATTTTTGAATATGACGTTGATGAAACGATGCATACTACAGGTGTAGGAAACAGAGACATGATGCGTGCCACTTGTTGTGATCAAAGTATGTTCCAGCGTACTCGTACACGGAGAGCTACTCTCTAAAACTTGATCAACCAGTTCATGGACTCAACGCGAGTATAATTTTAGGTTTTAGTAACCATTTTTTACCCGCAAGAATCTTGTCTATCTAGCCTTACTTACGAGCAAGTTCGCTACGAGTTATAAGACTGAAAATATTAGGAGATCATTAAGAAAGTTTGAAGTGTATCCTTGTGTATTCTGCTGTTCTTGTACTCGTACATGGCTGTTTGTTATCGAAATAAAAATGAACGACCAAAGAGAAAACATAAAATAAAGCAGGGAAAGTAAGTAAAAAAAACACTAAAATTCGGCAACGAATGAGGTTCTTCGGAGCAGGATAAAGGTAACCAGGATAAACATAACTTTTGTCAAAAGACTTAGAAATACGAGTAAAAATATGAGTTAAATATTGAATTCGTCTTGTCATTTTAAACTAGGAGATAACCTTTTCTAGATAATTGGTTATACTGATGCTATTTAAGATGTATAGGGGCCCGGCGCGCCTAATAGACGGCGAGACGCGATAATGCGGTTAACGGGTAATGGACAGCGCGACGCGATTATCGGAGAAAGGGGAGCTGTCCATGTGCAATAAATGCCTTTAAGATTCAATCATTCCATTTGGTCGCATAGATTTAATGATGGTGTGACGCAGTCATTGTTTTCACGCGCCTTATCAACTCTAAGATAAGTCTACGTTAATTCGCAGTGACTGAATTTAAGCATCTCAGCAGTTAGCACCGCTGGGGCGCACTGGTGACACTACACGTCACTGTACGATAAGAGTACAGGAATGGGCGAGAGAGGGCCGTGCTCAGCGGCGCAACTTTCTCTCCGGCGGCGGCGCTGATATCATCGCAGACAACGAGCCGGGGCGTGGAAACTTCGAGGAATTAAGAAATTACAACCCGACACGGCGGCGCGGCTGTTCGGGCGTCGTCGCACAAACAGAAAGACAACAATATGGACAACAAAATTTTATTTATGAAATTGAATCCTGGTGTTTAAAAGTTGTTTGTTTAATTAGAGCAAATGCTATGTGACTAACAAAACTCTTGTTATCTTCACGCGTCACACACCGACCTCTATGAGTGACTGTCCTGAGGATCTCATTGCAGACGTCACCTTACCTATTATTACTATTCCATTTTAGTTCGAGTGTGCATTTGAAATTTCTTTATACATTTTGCTTTATCACCTATCTAATGCAAGGTAAGGGTATTAAATTTCGTGTAAAATGTTATAGTTAGTATATGATAGTACGTGGACGTCGTTCACGCGACCACCGCCGTCTGCCCACTCCCGTCCGCTACACACGAAGGCGAGGGGTACGGCATCATCCATAGCTGTACGTGCATTTCCTTATGGGCTTTGTATTGACACAATCGATACACGAAATTGAATATTGAATACTGCATTATCTATAGGAAAGCAACACCTCCATTTGTTACTTTTGCGCAAATCAGCTTTAATCCGTACGCAAGTCACCTTTAATCGGGTTTGTGGGGTGTCGGCTTAGTGAGATTATACTCTGTACGATTTATTAAAACTAACACAAGGAAAATTACCATCTAATAATTCCAAACATTTTTTCAAATAATCCGATTATAGAAAAAATTACGTTCATCTTAAGCTTAAGAATGGGAGTATGGTTGTGTTCTAATTCTGTTAATTGTACCATCTAATCCATTAAGTGCCGCAAACAAATTAGCGTTATTGCTACTTCGCTCTACAGTACAGTATTTTGATAAAAGAATCCGGGGAGCGTTGCTGAAACAGACCTCTAGCCGGAGCCGAGCTCTGTCGCGGACGCGCTTTTATTAGTTAATTATTTGCGATATATCAGTACATATATATTTGACGACTTCTCCCTAATTTACTGTCATTAACCCCCGAAGCAAAAGGAGGGGATATATAAGTTTGCCGCGTATCTCCGTGCGTGTGCGTGTGCGCGTGCGTATGAGCGCGTGCGCGTGTACCTGTGTGCGTGCGTGGGCGCGTTTGTGTGTATCTGTAATTACTGTATATCTGAATATCTGATTCCGGCATCGTAGCTCCTACACGAATTGAATGATTTTGATACAGTATTTTTTGTTTAAATGTTGACGTGATCGAGATGGTTCTGCGTTTTATCTGTTCAGGCGTTTGACGATCATCAGCTCATTTCCTATTTAAAAAAAGCGTCTTACTGACTTTCACACATAATAGGTGTGCTTATGTATTTTTTGAAATAAGCACATACTTATATTACAATATGAGCCAATTTATTGTGGAGCTGGAGTTACATCACATCAAGCATGTTTATCATTTAAGTAATCATTTACCTTGTAACAGGCTTTTTTTAAAAGATCTGTTTTAATACTCTTTATGTGAAAGATTAATCTCCAATTAACATCAACAATTTTTTTGTATATACTTGAGTACTTTAGTACTTGACATAAATATTTTGCTATTATGTGTATGTACTGATGTTTGATATTTAGTGATATGTATATGCATGCAGCATGGAGAGAGACGTCTGCCTCACGTCCGGCAGAACAAGTTCGGGTCGGATCGCGTCGCTGGAAGGCGCGCGTGTGGTACGTTCTGCGTTGGTTCGTCATTCTCGTTCTAAGAGGACACACGTGTCCAACGACGTCATCTAAAAATAACATTATGCGCTAGTACTAAAAACTGTCTTATTGTATGGATGCTTTTGCACAATACAATTTTTAACGTTATTCAATATACTGTCATACATATATTCATACGTTATACGTTATTCAATATACATATACTGTCACACTTACGAAAACTAACTTTATATAGTCTTTAATCGGGAGCTTTAAAGCAAACGCTCATTTGACTATGGAGCGGTGTGCAGTCGTGGAGAAGCGCGGCCGGGCTGTGCGCCTAGTGCGCCTAGACTCAGTTTACGTCACATACCGAGGCTTGTCTCCCCAGATTTATGTCGACCCGTTTGTTCTGCAGGGGGTTTATTACCAACCAGTACGTATGTTATTGGCCGGTAAATATTACTAGGTATTTTTTTAATGAAATCGACATGTAATAAAAATATCCAAATACATCATCTCCTTCTATAACTTGTAATTCAAGTAGGTAACTGCCTCTCGCCGCCGAACTTTTTATCTGTGAGCTTTACAATTACAATTTGATAATTCACCACTCATTATTATACTGGTTTTATCTCGCCGTCTACGTACTGATGTGTAAAAGTATTAGGTTATTAACGTCAGCTGAGAGGTGGTAAAACCGCGAGCGCTACGATGCCTTGTCGACACCCAGACGCTGGCCACCGGTCGATAAGTCAAATGCCTGGAGCAAGCAAGGGACAGGAGTTGAGAGCGAAAACCCTCATTTGCATATTTATTGAAGTTTTATTATTGTTACATTTAATTAGTTGTTTCAACAGGCTTGAACAATAGGCAGTCTTCAAACTGATTGTAATGAAACTCGCAACATTGCGACGCGTGGAGGTGCGAATACAAGCGTTTGGCAATGTAGTTTCCATCCATAGGAAGCTGAAATCTTTCTTCTCCAATGCGAAAATATAATACCTTACTTGGCATTTCTAGTGATACTTATAGTACTAATATGAATGATGCGTACATAAATAAACGACAACCGGTAGCCACCGGCGAACAGCGACGGTCGCTGTGGGTAGTGTGGTAGGGTGTAGCGAGTGGCAGGGATGGCAGGCGGCAGGCGTCCTGGCGGGCTGCGCGCAACGACTTACTTCAGTTTCGATAGAAGAACAGATGAATGGTAGGGAGTGTGAGAAATGGTTTGGTAAATTTTAAACTTACGTGTATTAGTGATCATTGAGATCTCCTAACAAAAACATTTATTGTGAAAGGGTGACTCCGCACATTGCTTTATTTGTATTTTGTTAAGAAGAATAAATTATTTAACAACAGGCCTGTAATAGGTAGACACCAAAAATAACAATAATTGTTCTTACATCATATTACCGTAATAATTTGATTGTTTGCATGTTCATTTGTTTTAAAATAGTTTTTTTTTGTATTCTTTTTTTGTGTTAAAATTTATGTTTATTATGATGTTATTATGATATTCACACGGCATCACCTGAATGTGAATAAAAATCACAGTTAATTCGCAATGTGCCTTAAAAGTTTTTTACTTGTAATTGTATTCCACATTTTTTTTTTGACATAATGATGACATTTAACAATAAAATAATGATGATGATGATGATTCCGCATTTTATTTTCACATGAAGTCGTTCAAGGTTGGGCTTCATGATGCGCCAGGTGTACAGTACGCGGGGACGCGACGGGGATCCTGGCACCTGGACACGGCGGCTGCTGGGCACAGAGGCACCGCTCGTGTGCAGTAGTACGGCTGCACTCCGACTCAAGCGTACGTAGGTATTGTTCTTTCGGCGTTACGATGTTAAAAAAGTAGTAATGTTTTGATTTAACGGCGAACTGGTATTACGTCAGAAACGATTAGTGTTCTTGATGTTTTCTTCAATGTAATCGTGGTAACGTAAAGCATATCGGGTCAGTATCGAGTGTTGTCGGGTTTTAAACGGCCAATGGTAATTAGTACATTTACACGCATGTGTCTGTGAGGCACATGTTTGCGGAGAGCAGTCCCATTACTCGCCAGAGGACTACCGATGACCGACTGCCCGCTTGTCTCGCTCTCGCTCTATTATGTGTCGTAAAAACGGTTGCAATAGCGCGACTCGTAGGAACAATCTCATAATAGTGCAACGGAAAGCGGGAGCTGCTGCTTCATAATGTTATTTGTTCACTACAGGGCGCTTGTGCATGAAGCGAAGAGATGTAACTACGCAATTAGTATTAGTGTTTGTTATTGCAGTTTTCAAATAAGTATTGATAATCTTTTTAAAAAATAGTTCTGACTGTAGTTTCATCTTGAGCATTTAAGTGACAAGCGTGTCTGTTTGATCTCGATATCTGAGCTTTGTTAAATGTTTTATTTAATCTATATTTTGCGTAAAGAAAAAGTTTAAATAATACTATTTATATGTGTAATATAAAGTACCTACTGATCTTGAAAGAAATCTAAAGATAATAATTTTAGTTGTTACATTAAACTCCCAAAACTGTTCCATGTACCTATGTACTCGTATGTATACCTTCTCGTTGAGTGGTGCTCAAAGTGGTGCTCGTGCTATAAACAGCGGCTACTGCTGCATCCAGACCGTCTGTTACAAACGCCTCGCGCGTTTGACCGCGTGGTGCCCGCTGCGGAGCTGCGGCAGAGCGGTGCGAGGACCACATCCACACCGCACGCGCTCTTCAACACCTGTGTGTGTTCGCAAATTCCTAGTGGGATCAGATAGTCGTGTGTACAAACGTCCCAAGATGTTTATTATTATTTATTTATTTGTTAGTAACATTATTAAATAATGCCAAGATTTTGCTACTTATCTAAGATGACATAATGTCCTCCATGTAATATGCAATATACACTTAAAATGACACCCTTTTTGTCCGTTAAGAGCGACCCGCCGCATCACTGCCGTCGCTGAGGTCACACTACGTAATGTAAGCAGCCACGTCGTTCCCCTCGCAGCTTATCTACGAGGGAATTACGATCCGCTCCGTAAATAAGTCGAGTAACTACCCGCGAAGAGGTGACGACAGCGTCCGACCGCCTTCGCTGTTATAATTACAAAGAGTTTAGCCTCGACAACGCGGGAGTCTAATATATCCGTAGACCTGACAACAGAACGTGAAGTCTAAGCACATACATTTGGCACTCGGTGCTGTCTCCTCACAGGAATCATGGTACGAGTATAATAAAAATATAATGTGTTCGTTTAGACATCAATATGTTAGGGAATGTAAAATGAGCTCCGCAGTAGGGTTCGCAGCAGCGGGATAATGGCGGATTAGTTTAATCCCGCGGCGCCGCGCACCGAGCGGCTTTATCCGACTCGTTTATATTTGATTTCGACTCAACTTCACCCCTGACTGAGTGACATGCGGTGTACAGTACAGTCGTTCGCGATCCTGCTCAGTAGCATGCTTCGTGCTTTATTCTATAAACAACTGTCTCATAGTTATGTCTGCATCGCGCTTGCTACTAGCAGAGCAACGAGGCAGTTGTTTTTATAAAGCTAATAGTTATAAATTCAAAATGACTGCCGTCGATAAACATATGTACTTGTATGTACATACAACAATTGTATGTACATACAAACATATGTAAATATATGTACTTGAAAGACGTGTACGTCAGGTACAAACTATACGTCAGGTAAGCATCACATTAGATTATGTCGCAGATATGTAATTCGCAGCAACGTACAGCACCTGACTGTGTAGGTTGTAAACGCTTAGAGAGCTTTGTATGACTTCCATGTATGTGAATAATGGACGCTCTGGAGGGTCGTAAGTCGCAGAGGTTTTGCTGACGTGTGGACACGCGGCCTTGTGTTATGGCGTTATATGGCGCCAATGAAACAGCTTATTAATGTCAGTGCAAACATTTCTATTTATAAAGGTTCATTCATTCATCGCTAATGTATGTACATTAGCGATGTATGTGACAAAGCTGTGGATGCTGCATAATGCAACTCGTGTTAATCGGAATTGTTACATTATGTTTGTGGACCGAACTGCAGGCCGCCGCGCCGCGCCGGCAAGCCAAGCTTGTTTATGTAGTTGTTTAAGAATGTGCTGCCTACGCTTTACGTTCACACAAATATCTCAGTAGAGCATTGTGCACGTTCTGCTGCACTAATCAAAGTGATATTTTTGGAGGTTTAAGAAAAATTTTAGTATACAAGTTTGATAAATTAAAACTCAGTAGTCTTCACACAAACTTCTTTATTTCTCACTTCTACAAATCTCAGGTTATTTCATCAGT
>DWDU01004968.1:0-10349 GCA_018245575.1 Jemadia suekentonmiller | reverse complement strand
GCTCACCACCTATTCCATAGTGGAACGTAAACGTAACTGGTGAAACGTGGGAGTGTTCTACACTCCTCTGCCTACCTTTTCGGGGATTACAGGCGTAATTTTACGTTTTTTTTCATAACATATATGTAAATGTCTGTTATTCTACTGATCATCACCATGAGGTCCACTGCTAGACATAGGCATTCCCTGAGGGATTTTCGCCCATAAACCCCATGCTGGACATACAGGTCGTTATTCTATAAATACAATCTAAATATGCACATTGGAAAGCATTTATGTTAACTAGTGGTTACGCAAAACGCTTAGTACCTTTATGAAGCCTTTGCCCTCGTTGGTCTCCTCCACATAGTAGAGCAGGCGATCTCTGTTCTGGTGGATGTTAATGGTCGTTTCTTCCTCGACGGCGGCCTGCCCTGACGATGATGCTGAAGCGCTGCGGGTGAAGAAATTGTGGTTTTTATAGATCTTTTGTTAATTTTTATTTCTTTACGACTTAAATAATTAAACAATATTGGACATGTGTTGTTTGTATTATTAAATGTATTTATTTTTCCTATACGTAGTTTTCTCAAATTCTGCCGTGTCATTAACTTGGAACGTCTAACGTATCTGAAGATTCACCAGCTGACAACCCTCCAACGGTGAGTTTAACCTTCATAAATAAAAAATACGGTGTGGGCTTCGAAGTGACAAGGTTAAGCGGACCTGTCGCGGTCGGCGGGCGCGCGCGGGGCGGGCGCGGCGGGCGCGGGCGGCGAGGGCGCGCGCGCGGCGGGCGGCTCGCGCGGCAGCAGGCGCGGCGGGCGCACGCGCAGCGCGGCGGGCGGCGCGATGCCCGTGTTGATTCCCATGATGCGCTGCATGTTGAAGTTGCGCCCCACCTGGCCCCTGCGGACCGGAACACGTCTCTAACATCATCACCCTTCCAGCTGTCAGAACGCGTTTTCAATTTAGCTCATTTTTTACCCTGCTGGTCTTTGGAATAAATGATAGAATTTCTTAATAAAACATAACTTTTTCTTGTGAAAGCTTTAAATATTGAGCTGACCTTAAATTTTTGTCCTTACATGAGGGTAAATAGTCTCAAAAAAAAAGTAATTATCACGTCTGTATCATAATATTTACATTAAAACTAATCAACTGACCAATAGTATCAAGATCATTCAGGTTAATTTAAAAAGAGGTAAATCTAAATTCTATGGGTAATTCTATGGGGTTTGATAATAAAATGACATTTATGTTCGCTGCACTGTTCTCACTAACCTGCTGTACATGTCCTGGAGCATGCGATGCTGTTTTATGGTGATAGAGGCCTCCCATACATCATTTTGAATACTCGAAATACCCTATAATAAAAAAAGAACATAAGATTAACTTATATTGTCTTGATATGATGATGTTAACTTGAATTTCATTGCAAATATTCTTATTCGAGGATTATGGTAACGAGATATCAAAACAAACTCAATCCGCTTTGCGGTACATTGACAGACCTGCGGTTTGAACGCGATGCAGTTGACTCTATTCACCTCAACCCATTTGGATATGCTCTCAAGCGTTAGTTCCCACACTCTACTAAAAGCCTGCAGATTCATTAACACCAACTCACAGGTATATAAATCTTTGCATTTATTCGTTTGTAGATAATAATACACATGAATGTATCTGTGTACGTGCAATGTCTAATTTGGTTCGCATCGTACCCTTTCCAGCCGCGACATGGCGTCAGTGTCGGGCGCGCCGTCGGGCCGCGCCGCGCTGGGGCCCGGCTCGGGTTCCAACTCCTCGTTGTTAATGTGTCTCAGGGCGTCGCCGAACGACCTGCGACAATAATACATACTTAATCAAGTGTCTTTAATCCACTTTTAAGTGTTAAATTGTATGAAAATTATAGCACTACATTAATTTGGCCACAATTTTTTAGCGACCGTTAACTAGACAAAAATTACTGTGCTCCGATCCGAGGAATAACGGATGAAATTTTGATAGGGCTTTCAGGAATAGATAATGACTCTGAAAAATAAAATTTTCATCATCATAATCAGCAGCCTGTCTCAGTTCAGTGCTGGACGTAGACCTCCCCTGAGGTGTTTTTACAGATAATTCCCATTCGATTTACGGATCGCAGGGCATGGCTTCTCGGATCGCTCACTCTGCCATCCGTAGGCGGCCAGGGCGGGGCCGCGCTATACCACTGTAAACCAGCGTCGGGTTTAGTAGTGTACTACGACGACGTGATGTACTAACGGCGGTTCTCCGACGGGCGGAACGGTGACCATGGGGCGCGGGCCGCGCGGCGCGCCGCGGGCGCGCGGGCGGCGCAGCGCGCGGCGCAGCGCGGGGCGGCGCGGCGGCGCGGGCGGCGCGGGCGGCGCGCGCACCGTGTCGCGCACGCCCTTCTGCGGCAGCGGCTCGTCCGCCTGGATGTCGTGTATGCACGACCACTGATATTGAAATGTAACAATTATTACTTTGCATTTTTGCGCTTTGTTGAATAAGAATATACAGTGTTGAACTCTAATTTAATACTGCATATTGACCTTTTAATAATATTGCATTGTATAAATAGACATTATTAATTCCTAACTAATATTTTGAAATTTTTCTGTAAATTTTAATCTAATATAACCTGTATTTTAATATAATTTGTAAGCCACTAGATGGTAGAATAGGAGCTCTAAGAAATAATGTAATCCATCACCATTGTACCTTATTCCACAAACAAATGATTGATTGATTGATTGAAGAACATATTAGCTTGCCCTACAGCTGTTTCGAAACCATAACTTGAACCATAATTTCGACGATTAATGTAATTATATTCAAATAAGAGAATATTTATGATGTACAATAAAATGACGCTTACTTCTGACCTGTCGTCATGACTAATATTCCTGGATAGCGCAGTCCAACCTTGTGGGTGTATCTGAAAGATTTGAATTTTAAAATAATATAAAACAAAAAAGGCCTGTTATAAAAGTTACATGATATTAAAAAAAACGTTTTATTACATAAGATATGAAAGTCAATATTATCCTTGACAGAGAATCATGTTCCCATAATCAAAATATTTAAACATGTGTGTGTTAATAAACGATTTTTTAAGTGAGACTTTTTATGAACGTTATTTGATCTAACATCTAAAACGCGTTACTGTGGGTATACGAATTACACATCACAAAAATTGAAATCTGAATATCTTCAACTTTTAATCAGTTCGAACAACACTATAAATCCAATACTATGTATATGAAGTTATATTCTAGATTTAAGGCCTTATTCTCCTGTAACTTATTCATTACCTACTCCCTACAAATTCGCTGCTTTCTTCGTAAGATCGTTACTATCTTTTTATTCTACAAAAAAAATGCAAGAAACTAAGACAAAAGAAGGATATACTAAAAGTTAATATACCTGCAATGCACTGACGACTTGAGCGTCGTTCCCCTCGGGGAAGTCGGAGACGAACTCGACTCGGTTCTCTTTGCGCTTCTCGTCGAACAAGTGGTCGTACATTGCGGCTATTGGAATCACCTGCTGGCTCATCTGCATCAACCGGTACAGGTTAGGCTGCGAACATACAACAATGTTACCAGTTAGATGTGTTGGCAACGCCTTGTCAATGAAGATGGTGCCATCTAGGCGACAGCGCTGCCATCTGTTTAATACAAATGATGGGAAAGGTAGTTCTATATAAACCAAGCGCCATGTACAACGTGCAACAGCACGAGCCATGAAATCTTCATTGTCGTTAAGCAAATCGATAAGAACGTTCATATATTTAGTAACGACTACCACATTTGTTAATTTGGAATCGAATAGTATTGAAATGGTCATTTTAATAGACACCTAATACGAAGCAAGATGAGTTCCAGATTACAGGAACACCTTTATCCACCTGTAACTTTTAAAGAACATCTGAAAATATCCCAATATCCTACTGCACCTCATACATTGCTGATTTCACAGGAGTATGGTATGTAGATGAAGCGACTGTAACCTACACGTGTCAAATTTGTTGGCGCACTAGTGGAATTGCTTCAATTCAAACTGTAATAAATAATTAACCAAAATGTGTGTGGCGCTAGCTACAAGTATCGGAGATGTCGTACGCTCAACGCTCAAATGAAAAAAACTGTGGGGCACTAATAGCTCCTGTTCGCAGAGCCGTTGCAGGATATAATTTACGTGAACTTAGTGAATAACGACCTTTGGACGAACACACGGCGCTAATAACAGTTGGCATCCACTTAATATAACGAATAACAACGACACAAGCGATTCAGCCTTGTTTGTAATATAAATCAGAAAAGCAAAACGTTATCAAGCTTCACTGTAATAATTTATAACGGGCGGATTTCTCGATCAAGTTACTCTTGTTGCCTTAATTGTCCCTCACCATAAATAGTCGCAGCGCATCGTTATTGACTCATTATACAGTTATAACGCGATCTGGATTCGAAAGGGAAAAAATGCTGGCACGCAATCGATTATGGAAATGTTCTAATCTTCCGTTCGACAAGGCCATGTACGTTTCAATGGTACAAGTTGCCTGTTATTGCCATTCGTGTTAGTTAGATATTGGGAAGTTAGCTATCAGGCAGTTTAGAGGTAGTTCTACAACGGTATAGATTCACGCAAAAACAGACTTGTTGTCAGACAAGTTCTTCTGAACCCTAGGTTCGATTCCCAGGTCGAGTGTTATTGGATTTGTCTACTTTAGATTTTCTTGTTGTAATTTCTAGTAGTGGCTCAGAGTCTAAATATGTGCCCAGATATCGCAATAGGATTACCACTTAATCCATGGTGGGGCGTAAACGCAACTGGTGAAACATGGGTGTGTACTACACTCCGCTGCTTAAATTCTCCGGGGATTACCGGCGTGATGTTACGATATACATATTATATGCATGAGTTGGAACTCACCTTAAATCCGTGCAAGTCCTGGGCCAGCGTCGTCAAGTTCAGGTCGTGCACAATGACCAGCAGCCCGCCGGTAGTGCACATCACCATTTGCTTCGCGTCCGGCGACAGGCGGCACCGCATCAGCCCCGACGCGTGGAACACTCTCTGGTACACCAAGTTGAATTCCGTGTAGGAGTTGATATCCCAAGTGTAAATGCTGCCGTCCAGTCCGGACGTGACTAGAAGTTTGTCTTTCACCGAGAACTCTATGTTCTTGACCCAATTCGAGTGGCCGAGCAGGGAGCGGATCTTCTTCTTCAAGTTGCCAACGTCCCACAATGCGATCGTCGTGTCGTCTGAACACGTTGCAAACATGCGCGGATCTAAAAATCTGTTGGCAACATTTACAAGATTTATTTAACAAAAAAAATATTCGGCTCAGTTTTCGTAATAATCCAGATAACATTTAATGACTGTAACAATTCTTAAAATGACTGTTTTTTGTATATCGTAGGAGTTAATGCAAATTCGCGTATCTAGCATTGGCAAAACGCGCGGATCTGCATTAGATAAATTTTTACAGGGGAAGGTTAAAACTTTATAAATTTCTTCTTTCAAGGACAATTGGACTAGTTTTTACGTGGAGAATCATATTTGATGTGTTTTATGTATTGTTAACGTAGATTATCCGTTAAAGTGTTTGATTTAATTGAATTGCCTGTAAAATTTAAAATTGGCTAAATTTGTCAGATACGCGGAATTATCCAATGTTAGATATGCAGATTTGCACTATCCCCGACGATATCTGACGTTACAATATTTAACATAAGACAACCATGAAATATTAGCACAAAGGCTCCTACTTTTTTTATATAGAAAAATAATAATGGTGTTACTTCGTAAGATTTACGACTAAATAAGGAAAAATATAGACTGTCCAGTTGTACCCCAACTAATTATGTTCTAAATGGGTAATCTGTTATGATTACAGATAACAATTCAAATGTATTTCCTTTTTTAGTAAATACAGATCGAAAATTATTTCTTATACTACAAATATTATATAACTTTTCATTCTACTAGTAATATAATTAAAAAGTAAAATTTACAATGTAAATTTTCCATTGTAAAATTAGCGCTGACCATATGGACAATTTCAGAATCACAGTGAACTAAATTGTCTTCGAGAATTTGCTTATCACTGTGCACATACATACATATTACCAAAAATAAATCAATAAATATCAGTTAAAAATACGAAAATCTTTTAAGGCTATAAAACTAATCAGTTTATAGTAGTTTTCACAAATGGATAGGGTGTTGTCAGACATAGTTTACCTAACAGAACACCTACAAGTTATGTACTTGTGTTATTAATGATATTATTTACTCCAGTTTTAATCCAATCAATAATAGGAATATTTACTCAACAGATTTACTTACTTAACACAGTTTACACAATCAGAGTGAGCTCCGTTCACTGTGTGAATTCTTTGGTGGGTGAGTGGGTCAAATATTTGTATAGATTTCTTTTCACAGGCAGCCACTAGGAGAGATCTGCAAAAGGTGCACAACACATTTATGAAAATTAATTTGTAATTTATTATAGAACAAGTATATGAATATAACATAATAATAATAGTAAATAAGTAAAATTTTAACTTTCTCTAGTGTACAGTAATCCCCCCCTCATACACATAATTCCTAGGCATCCATGGGCATTAAGAGTCCCACAATAAATAGAATGCTTTAACCTGCCTGTGCCGAGTGTGACAATTATAGACAGCAACCACTCAGAAGAGGTCTATATCCAGCAGTGGACTTAGACTGGATGATGATAATGAATAAATTGGAGGAGTTAGAATACTCTACCGAAAATAATGAATTATTACTAATTAGCTAACAAATTATTACCCAACTTGGAATATATTCAAATACCTACTTGGAATGTGAAATGCAAGTTTAATATTAGAAATGGGATATAGCATTTTTAAGAATAGCAGTTAACATATTTGATTGGTTATAAGTGATAATTTCATAGACCCTGTGAAATAATTGCCTTTTAAAGTGGCTAGAGGAAAGAATCAGAATGAATACATAATAAGTATATAACTTGCCTTAATAATAAGTATATAACTTGCCTTTATTATCTATAGCAATATTTAAAAAGCAACTTTATGATATTTGACCTAAATGTTAAATGTAACAATAAATAATAAAAGAAACAAAAGCCCAGGTAACATTCTCTACTTGATTGGTGCTTATGTATCAATCCACAGTTTCTTAGAATGGCACATATCACAATTTATTATAGCAGTAGCCCATAGCTACACTGAGCTATGGGCTCAGTGTAGCTATGGCCTTATAGCTTATGTTATAAACTATGGGACAAAAAACTTATTTTCTTCTTCTTTACTGACCATACAATGATGTCCAATCAGCAGTGAATTTATATTCAACCAATTTTAATGAACATTTGAATAGACTCCTTAAATTTTCCCATTTAAAAAACACAAAATGTGACCAAAAGATGTGACAGAACATGTCACAAAAAACCAAGTCCTTCTGTAATATTCACATTGTATCATATCTATACTCTTCAAGGGGTGTACAGGTAAAGCTCTGGTAGGTGAACAATTTAGCATGAGAATGACTTCGGATGTTCTGAGTTTTTTTCATATAGTCTCATTCCCTAATCCATGGTGGTGAAATGTTAGAGTGTACTACAATTTTCTGCCTACCACTTCAAAAAGATACAGCTGTGATATTATGTGACTAAGAAATGATTTCTTAGTCATGTGTAACACTCACGATACATTTAATAATAAAAAAGTGATATGTGTTATCATTCACAACAGAAAGCAATTTAATTACAATTTATTTAAATGGAGGTTTGATTAATATTATGATTAAATTGTATGATTCAAGTAATTATTCATTCATTTATGTAATTCAGCAGAATATATTTCAAACAAAACCTGAATAGAACATTTACTGTATTTACAAAAATACTACAACACACCTATAACCTACCAAGAGGTAGGCAGAACAGTATAGTTACACTCCCACATTTCACCAGTTACATTTAGGTATCAGCATGGAATACATGGTAAGCCTGTTGCTATAGACCACACACAAATTTAGACTGTACTAGTCTGTACTAGTCGACTGGCCCATTGGTGCAATAGTTAGTGAATTTGACTGTTGCGCCGGAGGTCGTGGGTTCGATTCCTACCCAGAATAAATATTTGTGTGATGAGCGCAAGTATTTGTTGTCTGGGTGTAACAAAAATATTTATTATTATTATTATTTATATGTATATGTGCAGTTTATCAGCCATCTGTTTACCATACCATGAGCTCTCTTGATGCTAACTTTGGGATCAGATGACCGTGTGTGGGAGATGTCCTAAGATATTATTATTATTATCTGAAATTTTCAAATTAGAAAAACCCAACATTACCTAACCATATTTATATACATATATTTTTTTATTGTCAAGGACTCTCTAGACTTCCAATAACTATAATTCATACAAAATTAATACTTAATACTCAAATAAGTTATGTCCCAGTAAGAACATGAAAAATAAATGATATCAGTTTAATGATCAAAACTCCAAAATCATAGTATTAAAACTTTTCTTGTGTTCCAATTGTATAATGTTCATAAATAAAATAACCAATTGTCTACCAAAGCACTTTAGGTACTTTTTAGGTTTTCATATAAATAAGCTATTTATACCTACAGCTAACTGAGCTGCATGACCAGATATCAAGCCCATAATAAAACTCAAATGCAAGCCATTTCCAAAGAATTAAAAAAATCTCAAATTCATTTTTTTTGTCTTCATAGAATTATGATGCTAAAGTATATGCAGATAATCAATATTTATAACTTTATTGATACCAGAATTTATTAAATGTTATTAAACTAATAAGTGAAACGCATACAGGTACATATGTATATTGTACAAATTATGAAATACACCTAATTAAAATCAATTTAACACAAATAATCGTTATACTATATCAATAATGATATTTGTCACCTGTCAGTTGCTTAGCGATCTTGCTTATTTCCATAGATGTAAAATGTAAATGTAAAAGTAATGAAGGTCAACTGGTGTACTTACCCTTCCGGGGAAAATTCAAGGTTGAACACTCCTCCAGTGGGAAGACTGTTGCCCTGTTCGCAGTCCCAGGATGCAATAGGTCTCATGCCACAGTAGAGACTTCGTGCCATCGCGTCGCCCCCACCCACCGGCATTGGGAATCCTGTCTCCCGTCGAAACATTCGGTAAGGACTGAATGCTGAATGCCTCGCCATAAAAGACGCCCTACCAGTACTAAAACTACCCATTTTGTCACACACTATTCTTTTTTGTAATCACTTAACTCTCATGAAACTGTGGTAATTAATAACACGTCATAGCAGAGAGCACACGAATTGATGACTGATTTTTTAGCTTCATGACATCTTTTTATATTTCGTAACGCAAATGGTTTTAACAAAACTTTTACTGACTCTGACATAAGCTGAAGTCGACTGAATGTAAATTATTTATGAATATGTGGACCACAGAGTGCACAAAATATAATGGGAAAAAACTAATAGCTAATGATAGCCAGAAATGCACAGTTCTCTTTTATTTTAAATTTGCAGATAAAAATTGATAATAGCTTTTGAAGAAATAAACGTTTGTACTATTATGATAATTATATTCTGTTATGTGACAGTTTACATAATATATTCCTTAGGGCATGACATAAATTTATAAAGTATCAAAAATTAAAAAGCATTGTATCGTCGCTAAAATAATGAATTTTAATGACAAATATAACTTCATGTTATATGAAGTTACACATTAAATAGGATACAAAGTAATATATTTATATGTATATTGAATACTGACCAAGGTCAATGATTATATCAATGACAGGGTTACAAGTTCAAAGATTATGCCTACTAAAACTAAAAAATCTATACTATACGAAATATGACGGACGTACTAGAACACGTTATTTATTTACAAATCTATATAATTATGTGCACCTACCACACCACCTATCCGGATTTTTTTATCTCTTCAGTCAAAAGGCTGTGTAGAAGAGATTGCCAATTAGCGATAAGGCTGCCTTTTATATATTTTGGTTTTATTTTTTTTCCTTTGTAAACTATTTATTGCTGTACAATAATGAATATTATTATTATTGTAAATAAAACCACCCATGAAACTTATCATTTAATCACAGGAAAGTATGACATACAATTCATTTATTACATGTCAAGACACTTAGAAATTATTTATTTATAAATAAGTTCATTAAAAGTTTGATGGTAGTAATCCACTAGGTGGAGCAATTTCACCTGTTTTCAAAACATTCTGAAGGAAGACCTCTAATCTTGTTTTAGGCCCCCCTTCATCTATGTTCGCTAAAAT
>DWDU01004967.1:0-10349 GCA_018245575.1 Jemadia suekentonmiller | reverse complement strand
TCGCGCAAACTTAAAGAAATCTTTATTTTTGTCTAAAATGTTACCAACGTGTCGTGAATATCTTTTTTCAACTTCTTAAATAATAAGGCCGCAAAACTTTTTGGGTAATGTGTTTCACAGAACTTTCACACAATAAAAACCTTCGGTTTTGTTAATAATGTATGTCGGTGGGTGATACAAAAGTTTTTTTTTGAGGTCACATACAATACGTACTCTTAAATGTGGGTTCAAAATAATAGTAATACAGCTTTCCGGAAAGTATACGTCTCTATAAATACACGTAAATTATTAGAGGCTAGGAGATAACAAAGGAAACAATTCAATATGAAAATCAAATCTATTCAACCGACTACCTCGTTGGTCGTGTTGGTTGCAAGCTTGACTGCCGATCAAGAGGTCCTGGGTTCGATTCTCGGGTCAGGCACTATAGAATTTTTCTAATTTAGATTTTCTATTGGTGGCTCGGAGTCTGGATTTGTGCCCGGTGCATGGAAATAGGCTCACCACCTATTCCATAAACGTCACTGGTGAAACGTGGGAGTGTACTCCACTCTTCTGGCTACCGCTTCGGGGATAATAGGCGTGATGTTACGATTAAATGTACTCAATTCTTGTGAATTGTTTGCGTGTGATTATTGTAAGATAAAATAATTATGTATTCCCTCTTGTGGACAAAGTAAATAACTAGTCGTTTTTGCTAGTTCAGTTCTTTCTTATTTTCTTGAAACCTGAACATCTTCACGTATTTATTTATTTTTAAGTAATTGTGAATCAGTTAAATAATGGAAAAATGAAACAAATGGTCTTGTACTCTTTCTTCTCGGCACATTACACTGTGACATCTCATAAAATAAATGTCTGTCTAAAATTGACGATAATATTATGTTCGAATGTTTTAATGATTTGAGATCTTTTATAGTAATATATCTCTATTTCCTATTAGATTTGTATATATAGGTATGTATTGTATTTTACACTTTACTTAGATTTTATCATTAGTTGTAGATTTAAGAAACTTAATTCAGTAAACCCCGAAGAGGTGGGCAGATGTACGTTTACGTCCCACTATGGAATAGGGCCTGAGTCTACACCCATAAAAAAAAAATACACCGAGCACATATCCAGACTCCTAGTCACTACATATTAGAACATTTAAATTAGAAAAATCTAATAGTACCCGGCCCGAGATTTGAATCCAGGACCTCTTGTTCTGCAGTCGCCCTTGCAATCAACATGAATAACGAGGTAGTTAGGGAACTTGTTTATCAAAAATTCTAAATTTTGACATTGACAAACGCTTTTGGCTAGAAAAATTGCTCGCGTGAATCTCTTGGCCTTTCTCACAGTATGTCTACCGTTATATCTGAAATTTGATTTGATTTTTGCTAGGGCGTATGGCGGAGGTCGAGTGCAGTTTGGTTTTCCCAGAGGTAGATGCTATCTTCGGTTGTCCTCTTGAGCGATGTTCTGACAATGCTGCTAAAGCCAGTCATTTATTTGATAGTTCTTAGATCGAGTCACCGTACCATAGAGGTACAACTTATTATATGGATTACCATTTTAAAGCAACGGCACTGAGTTAAATCTTGTAATTTTTGAATAGCAGTATGAAACCGACTCATTGCCAATAAGTGTAAGTATCATTTAAGACCGGTAAAATGTTAATTTACCACGATATTCTAAACGCTTAGTTTCGTCAGTACTAACTGTTACTAAGCCAGCACTGCATGTGCCCCATGATCTTTCAAGAATCGATAGTAAAGGATCTGATCACAAACCATTTTTAATGTCGAGTTTGACCCCATGTTATGGGGTTTCTGTATTAACACATTATCTTCACCGCATTTTAGCAACAGCGCGCTGAAAGCTAGGCTCGCCACCGGCCGGACCAATTGCGTCAACTGTCTTTAATATGGTACAGTAATCTGTCAAACAATTATGTAGCTGTTAACGGAGCTAACAATAGATGAGAAGAAGGAATCCTCAAAAATATCGACCGTGCTTGTTCTTGTCTCTAACGCTTTGAAACCTGACGAATAATTCGAATAGAAGCTTAACATTACTTAATAAAAAGAATCGTATCTGCTGTGCTTTTGTACCTTAGTATTAAAACCCCTCTATTCCAAAAACACATTTTTCTCACAAATGTTTAATAGCGTGATCTTAAATAATTTTAATATTTACATATGTATTGTTTCAGGAACAAGAAAGATTTGACGCGACGGATGCAACATGTTACTGAAATGACGTCAAATCAATATGGGCATACTTACTCAACTACCCATCGTAGAATGCGGAGTATACGTCTTTCTTATTATCATCCATACTCCGATACTGCAAGGAGAAGAACAATCTCAGTGTCCAAGTCTTGCCGAGAATCCTATATGTCCGTGTTATAATTTCAAAGAAGGTACATTTACATATTTCTACAGTTAAAAAAAAAATATAGTCTTCCATGTATACTTCAAATGTTATTTGTAATATATAATAACATGATGTTGATTTATTGCAGGTTTATTTTTAGAATGCCCCAGTGCCACTCCCAGCGTTGTAAAAAATGTACTGACAAAGATAAAAGGAACCATTCAATCTTTATCAATTTACGATCTGGAAAGCTCAACAACGGAATTAAGGGCGGACCTTTTTCCGTCACAAGTGAAAATAATCAATTTACAAATTTCACAGTCCAGTATAAACAAAATAAGCCCTAATGCTTTCATATCCCTTCACGATTCGATGGGATCTCTTAGCATAATTTCCAGCAAATTAAATAGAATTCCACATGAATCTTTTTCTGAATTAAAGAATATTGAAGTCCTTGATTTACAGCTAAACGACATCAAAGAAATTGAAGCAAAAATATTCACAAATCTGAAATTAAAGAAAATCAATTTGAAAGGGAATAAAATAGTCAACATTTCGGAAAATGCATTTCACAACTTAGAAGACAGTTTGAGCGAGTTGGATATTACAGAAAATTTTCTGAATATATTTCCTTTGAAATCCCTAGGGAACCTGAACAAACTCAGCAATTTGAGACTGGCATGGAACAAAATTCATGCTATCCCAGAAAATATTAATGTGACTATCTCTAATTTAGTGACATTAGATTTAAATTCCAATTTATTTACTAAAATTTCCAATAACTGGTTTCGTTTTATGCCTAAAATAAAAACATTAACATTTTTTAGCAATCAAATTCAAGAAATTGAAGAGCAAGCATTTTATTTATTAGTACATTTAGAGACATTAGATATAAGTCGAAATAAAATCATAAACATTGACAAAAACGTCTTTCAGAAAAACCACAATATTCGCACAATAGATCTTAGTCACAATCATTTACATCACATAGCCGGTGTATTTTCCAACCTGCACCAACTTTCGGAAGTATTTTTATCCGAAAACAATATTCTTGAAATACCAGATAATGCATTTCATAATACCACGGGTTTAACTGTACTAAATTTAGAACATAACGCTATTCAATTATTACATCCCAATTGTTTCTCTACTTTAACAAATTTGACACAACTCCATATGGGAACAAATTTTCTGAAAAAACTTCCTAATAATATTTTTCAAAATAATCGAAAATTAGTAACTTTAAGCTTAGATAACAATGAAATTAACGAACTAGATGAATTAATGTTTGATAAACTAGCAGAGTTAAGGGAAATACGTTTACAAAATAATATCTTAGGCCATATAAGGCGAAATGTTTTTAGTCCCTTGCCCGGACTACTAGAATTACACTTACAGAATAATGCAATTCAAAGCATTGATTCTCATGCATTTATAACCCTTAGAAATCTTCAACATATTAATTTGCAGGGTAATCGCTTAAATACAATAGGGGACGTATTTCCGAACAGAAATTCCTCATTAGTTTCTATACAGTTAAGCGTAAATTATTTATCTTTGCTAAAAAATAGCTCTCTTAGAGGTCAAGTAAATGTGCAAATAATGTGGTTGACTCAGAATAATATTAAGATTTTAACTTCTAATCTTTTTAATGATTTGGTTAATATACAAAGGCTGTATTTAAAAAATAACAGTATTGTACATATTGAAAATAAGACTTTTATGCACTTAAAAAGGATAAAATTTTTAGACATTAGTAATAATAAACTTTCTAAGCTGAACAATGAAACATTTTTTAATCTTGTAACGCTAGAGGAACTGTACTTGCAGTGTAATAATATTAGGCAAATGTCAAGGGACACCTTTAAGCTCTTAATCAAACTAAAAATATTGGATCTTTCTCAAAATGAGATAATTATATTAGATTTTGATATATCATCTCTTCAAATTAAGCAGCTTCGTCTTGGTAAAAACTCAATATCAATTATCGAACCTAACTCCCTTAAAACGTTACCAAATCTAAGCGACTTAGAATTGAGCAATAATTTTTTAACATGGGAGGCTGTTATTCGAGTAGAAATTCCAGGCTTGAAATCTTTAGTGCTATCGAACAATAATTTTACAATTTTGGAAAACAAAACATTTTCCCACCTGCCATCACTGCAAACACTATCTTTGGAAATGTCTAATATATCTCATCTGCGTCCAGCAACATTTATTAAAAATCAAAATCTCCTGAGAATTAATCTAGCATATAATAGCTTAAAGGATTTGCACAAAGATGTTTTTGCGTACACGACAATTTTGCAAGAACTGAACTTGAAAGGAAATAGTTTTACTGATTTTCCTCATGTTGCTCTTTTTAATGTCACATCCTTAGAAATACTTAATTTATGTCATAATCAACTATCCAGTGTTGACTTTTTTAAATTCGTTGGTCTACAAAATTTAAGAACCCTAACCTTATGCGATAACAGTATATCAATATTAAACGGTTTTAATTCTCCGTCGCTCAAAAATTTGGTAACGTTAAACTTGAGTAAAAACATGCTTACGGTTCTTCCACCAAACTTTTTCCAACATTCAAATGGTTTAAAAGAAATTGATTTATCCCATAACTATTTTAAATATATTCCAAGTAATGGTTTGTCGGATGCAGTATTGCCAGCACTTACTACTTTAAATATTTCATCCAACTCATTAATACAATTAATACAAATCCATGGTCAATTTTCTCTTCTAGAAGAACTAGTTGTGACAAACACAAACTTGACCATAATCACTAGTACAGATTTTGAGAAATTTCCTTCATTAAAGAGATTAATTCTGAGCCAAAACTGTATAATACGACTTTCCCCTGGTGCATTTTCAAAACTGCATAATTTAGAAATACTTGACTTAAGCCAAAACAAATTAGAAAATATTCCCAGAGAGAGATTACAAGGTCTTTATTCAACAAGAGTGCTAAATATCTCCCAAAACTACATCAGAGAACTGGAAGAGTTTACAGCTGATCTGCAGTCGTTACAAAAGTTGGATTTATCTTCTAATCATATTACAAGGATCAGCAAAGATGTATTCCGCAATCTCTACAGTTTGACAGAATTGAATTTGAGTGGAAACTGGATATCGACAGTAGCGACAGACAGCTTCAATAAATTAAATAAAATAATGCACATAGATTTAAGCCGCAATTATTTTGAAATCATACAAATGAATACGTTGAAATCTTTGGAAACGCAGATAAAGTCTATATCCTTTGATGGTACGTACTTATGCACTAAAACTGAATGTTTTATTTCTACGAGTACAAAACTTTTAAATAAATATCAAACGAAAACAATACTGAACTGTTGTAAATTTTATATTATGCAACAAAATTTGCTTGTCAATTAGTGTTAAAATAAAAGCCAAATAATTTTAACAGGGCCTCAAGTGATATAACCGTCAAGTGACTGAGGGTCGCTCAACGACAGCCGATGATTATATTTTAATTAACCTGAACTTTAGGAATCTTACCATTGTTACTGTTCCTTGCGACATAGGGGACAATAGAAATGACACAAAATATATTGTGTCTTATGACAAACTATCTTGTTTTTCACCTTATAATAAAATTAAATTAATAAATGTAACTGTAATCTCTTATTGCACTTGTAACCAATAATTATATTTTGTTTCTTATTTCCATTAACATATTTCAGAAAATCCCTTGACTTGCAATTGCGAGGCACAAAATGTGTGGATTTGGATGCAAGACCACTTGAAACTTGTTCGTAGAGGGAGTATTAATTTACGTTGCGAACACCCTGAGGAGCTCCGTGGTTACAGTTTCCTTAAAATCACCTCACAAAAATTTTGCGACATACCCATCGTGGTTCGGATCGCCATACAAGATATACAAACATATTCAGTTATTGTATCCTGGCAAAGCCGGAATCAAAGCGGTTTAGACGGATATCAAGTGGCTTACTACGGAGAACAGACGCCAACAATTGTGAGTATTAGCTTATATCTTCAAACCTGTTACAGAAAACTCATTTTATTTTCGTAAATGTGGCCTAGTTCATAAGTAAAATTTGTTGATTATAAAAATTTGCGCTTGGTACAGCGTAACTAAATTTATTTTGGCAATAAATCACACTAAATAAATATTTATACCTGTGCATACATCATTTTTTATAATGATTACTAAAACGTGTTACATAGAACTCGCGCAGCAAAATTACAACAAACATTTGAATATAAAGGCTGTGCATCACTTCAATGGACCATAAAAAATATTTATGTTTCTCGCTCCTGGATATTCGGTTGTACTGTGAAATCATTTAAATCTTCCCTTGTAACAATGGCTCATAGGGCCTACGAATTTTTTCAACACTCAATACAAATAGGCTAGTGACGTAGGACGGTATAATAATTAAGTTCGTATATTTTTCCTTTGTGACAGATACGAGGGAAGATTCTGAATGCTACAGCCAGATCGACAAGGCTAAATCATTTGACTCCTGGCGCCCGATATACAATATGTGTCATAGCTATCGGTAACTTTAGAACATCTTCAGGCTTCTCAGCACCAGGTGCTAGAATTGCACCCTCAGCAGACAATTCAAGCGTTCATCTGTATGGAGATGAGCAAATTTTTAATCATCTGAAACCGAACATGACGGACTCACAAACCAGCAAGTGTACGACAGTAAGCACGGTAGAAATTTTTGGGGCAGCTCTAGATAGGCCTTTCTCTAATACTTACATGGGTATCGCTGACATTTTAACCAGACGGCTTAGTTTAGTAGTCGGTTGTTGCATAGGTTTCTTAGTATTTATTGTCCTAGTATCAACGTTTGGATATATTAATACTAAGAAACGCCCTGTAATTACAAAGAACGAAGCTCAGCAGCCACCTCAATATATATCTTACGACAATTTTACGACACCAAATGTAGAAGTTCAAACAACTGAAATGGATATCAATACTATTACGGAAAAAACCAAAGCGCAGTTTAAACAATCTGATTAGACAACAACTAATTCGATTCAGATACTATGATATACTAGAATACAGATACTATGTATTTCGAAAACGCCCACAACTTTTTTGTCAATTCTATTCCTAGCGAATGGAATCAAATAAGGGCACTTCATCAAATATATTCGTTTATACTTTTATCGTTTTTGTAACTTGTTTGAGAAAAATATCGCGACTGGAATGAATTATTACTGGCTATTAGTAACGGAATGTGTGGTAACCGAAAAGCTTGTTCTGTATAAAAGATATTTTTCCTTCGTTATCCCACGTTGCTCGCATAATTACTTTTGGTTTTTGTATAACATTTTGTCATTAAAAGCTGTTTTTATAATTTTATTGTATTGACTATATACAAGAAAATAACTTGAAACTTTATAATCGTGTATTTTATTATTATTTACTGTTTTTAAATATTAATTGGCTATTAAAAATTCGTCGATTGTTTAAACATATGGATAGTTTAATATCGTTACCAAAGCGTCTGACGTATGTATGTATTTTTACGTAATCTTGTACTTTATATTGTGATTAATATGTAACGTTACTAGTTAGTTGTAAAGAAAATAATTAAATAAATAAGTAGTAAGAAATATTTCTTCGTCGACATTTTTTAGGTATGATTGTATTATAGTAGATATAGTAACATCATAGTTCTATCGTTAAAAATATATACTAATAATTGTGTACATGTATAACAATTGTTTATATTCTGCAACCTTCTTAGTATAAGAGATCATAATAATATGATTAATAATAGTGTTGTAAACGAAATATCAGACATTAATTTAGTGTAACTAAATAATTATAACGTACCAAATTTTTTTCGGATTCCCTTTTTTAAATTCGACAAGATGCGTTTAAAACTAGTAAGTCTGTAGTATTGGTAATAAAACTTTTGAATGTATACATTGTATTTTTTTGATATCCTTACGAACTAAACTTAATACAAAACATATAACAACGTCCTAGGTGGACTTAATGGGAACAAAAAGTGCATAAATTATTACACTACAGATATATTATAGTACCATCACGTTCAAAGTCATTAGTTAACATTTGCTTGTCAAAATCATTTAAAAATCACTTACCATTACACCGAGCAAATATTAATGAAAGTTAGTTGAGTTTAAGATAATTATTTTAATAATTAATTATCCTGCGTATAGTTCAAATTTTGTGTGTTACCATTCCTTGTTATGTACTCATTTCAATTTACGGTAATAACAAAACGCTTTCAACATATAAAAGTAATATACCTGATGCTCAAGTAATTATAATTATTATTGCAAGCCATATGTATTCACTGGTCACCGTTTGAGCAATTAGCGCGATGATGTGTATATATATTATGTGTGTATGTATAAATATACTACAGGCACTCCCTTTACTTGATTTTGTGATCTAAATCTTAATTTTACTAAATTATTATTGAACAGAAAAAAGCACTGCAAGCGCTCTGATCATATTTCATATTTACAAAGTAATGTGATAATTGTGAATGAATCATGGCGTCATTTATTTTGTATACAAAAGAACTTGTCTTTCATGTTCATTTACCGAGTACACGAACCCTACTTATTTAATGGATTAAATGAATTATTCAATACAAAGAGTCGCGACCCGTTGATTTCTAGGGCGGCTCTATTCAGTTCTATTTGCAAGCTTTCAAAGACTCCGTATCCAGTTACAATGTGGCTCTTTAGAAATTGTCTTCAATGAGTAATTTCAATCTTTAATCGAAAACAATTCAAGACATTTCCCCATGAATATCAGCTCGCGAAATAACTGAAACACGCAGGCAATGTTCATGGAAATGAATTGTCTTTTGTTTACCAATTCATTAACAATAATGAATTTAAAAATTCATGTAACTTTTAACAGTGTAATAATAAAAGGATAATGATGGTGATGGTGGAGAATATCATGACGAGGATGCTGATAGTGAGAACTTCATCAATTGAAAATATCAGTTCATTAAATATCTCGATAATTGCACTCGTAAGACATGAATTGACGTAGCGAAGCATCAATCTGATGATAAACAAAAAGTTCTGGACTTTATAACACATAAATTCCCGCAAGTGTTAAATAAATGAAACGTATGGAGGATGTAATTACCTGGTTCATAATAAAACTAATTGATGTCACGCTCATAGTTCAATATACTAGTACTCAAGTACTAAGTATTTTTTTTCCCAACGCGTGCGAAGTATGCCAACCCGCACTTCTCTATGGTGTTAATCCTCTCTTTCTGAGAGGAAGACCGTATTCAACAATAGAACGATAATACAGTCGGAAAAAGTAGACAAACTAGATCAACGTGAAAAGGAACTGAATAATTTATATTAACGTGTACCTACATGCTTTCGGAATCTATGTTAATAGTTCCTTTAAATGACTCATTAATCTTAGTTTAAAGACTTTACAAAGACTTTAAAATACATTGTGCAAATGTAGCAAGACAGTGTTGTACGGCCTATAGGTTATCGGCTATTTGCAGGACGTCTACGGCATTACGAATCACGCGTCCTCAGCGATTTAATGAAAATATAATATAAAATTTTAGAGAACTTGGCTGTAGAACACTGCCAGACGAGCCACACAACGAGGGTGACTATACTTCCATAGTCCGGAAGTGTTGAGCGTTTAACCAAATGAGTCAAATACTTGCTGATGAGGCAATCAGGAATATCCGAAACTGACGTCCGTGTACTTATAAAGACAGAAAGGAATGTAAAAGAAACACCTCAGGTGTGAAAAGACAGATATACATGGCACTCGGTGCTCTCTGCCTACCCTGTAAGAGACCCAGCGTGACGATACAATAATAATAACACATGATTGCCTCGTTGGTCGTGTTGGTTGCAAGTGCGACTGCGGATCGGGAGGTCCCGGGTTCGATTCCCGGGTCGGGCACTACAAAAATGTTCTAATTTAGATTTTCTAACTTAGATTT
>DWDU01004966.1:0-10349 GCA_018245575.1 Jemadia suekentonmiller | reverse complement strand
TGGTATCGCAAGTGAATAACGTCCAGAACTGGTATTGGACCATCGAAACAGATTCAATTTAAACAGACCGCCCCAATATCTAACGGGATAGCTGGCAACACGCACAAGTATTGCCATTGTTTAGACTTAAAATAATAAAAGCATTCATTAATATTGCCATTCAATTTAAACTTATATTAGAATGACGTTCCATCAAAATCGTTAAGATCCATTAATATGGGTCATATTTTAGGCACTCCAGCGCACGGTGTGAAGCAACTATGACCAACACACATATATGTTGGTTAGCTATGACTGCATACATCGTTTAATTTCGATATAACGCTAGAAGGATACCACACGTGAAACAATAATCTTCGATGTCAAGATCTGTTGGAACTACAAACTAGCCAACGGACGCGCGCGTCCTGTCAATGTCGATACGTACGGAGACATGTTTTGTAGAGGTAAATTCAACCATAAACTATATAGAGACCATCGACCATAAACAAACTATATACTGAATAGAGACCATAGGTGATGAGACCATAAACTACATAGAGCCCATAGAATATATGGAGATCACGGATTATATAAAGACCATAGACTGTATAGTCTATGGACAATAATAAAGTCCGTAAGCTATACAGACTTGGAAACGATACGTAGAAATAGGTATCGCAGTTGTTCCTTGACTTGCATCATATGTACCAATTTTCGGAGAACATCTAGGACACCGCAGACTCGACTCTTTAGATATACATGATGTCTTAAACTAGAGCAAAACGCAAAATAAATGCTACACAATTTCGAATTCCGACAGACATATTATTAAATACACATACATATATACAAATATAGATAATTGTACAAAAAAAATATATCCAACAAATTCTCGCTTAGATTTTGTTGATTGCGAAGCGTCAAGTGCATATCCACCCACTATGGAACCACCATATAATTACAACGATAACCCAAACAATAATAATATTTTAGAGAACAATTCATTTTCTTAAGACACCTAATAAATTTCAAGCGCGCAGAAAAACATTGTCTCGCTAACGGCCGAGACATGTGCGGCTGCTGACGCTACATTGTACCTATATAGACTATATTTTATTATAAGCAAACGTATACAGACGCGGCATGGAATCGTTAGTTGACTTATAGAAATAAAAGAAAACTATTGGTTATAAAAAAGAATTTAACCAAGTTGGTAATTTAAAGTGTGACACGTTGAAATATTGCTTTATTGAAGCTCCTGTATACACGGCCCTTGGAAGACGTAAGGGCCAAATCAGACGGAATATAGTCACGTGCAAGTAACATAATTGGAAAGATAAAATGCGACATGTTTGTAAGACTATGGATAGCCAAACTCGCGTCTTAGATCATACATTTTGATTTATGCGAATGACAACATTTTCAAATACAAACACTATATAGAACATGCGATAGGACAGTTTTTTTCTTCGTGCAACAACTATGACGCGCCTCTTAAAATTGGATCACTTTTGTGTGAGGAACAATTTTATTGGATATCGAAGCCAAAGAGAGCAGCGGCAGATTTTATATAAAAAGAAACTATTTTGCCGATTATACTCATATCCTGTAGGTATTCAGTCTAATAAAAAAATCACAAGAATAATTTCTTTAATAAAAACAAACGTACATTGAACCTACCTCACCCATTCTCCTAAGTCTGCTGGACAACTTCCAACTCAATTACCACGGACCTTTTTATAAATTATCACAGTCGGTAGACATTTAGAGGTAACCGGTTCGAATCGTAATCGAAGATTTTTTTGCTTTTTTCGGTTTTTTTAAAAGTTTAATCCCGAGAATCTAATTTTAAACGATGGTTACATTATTTTATAATTCGACTCGATTTTTTTTTATTTTATACGTATTATTATAAAACATCATAAATCATATTTATATTTTTTGTGAACGGTGCGAAGGAAATTTCAACTTTAACTACACGAATTTAAAGGTCAAACATTGCGTGAGGGCCCGCATAAGCAAAAACGTATATATATGTTTGCAAGTATGTAATTATGTTAGATCAATCAAAATAATCGTAACTAGTTTTTTATATTAGTACATCAGCAATAGCAGTTGCCTATACGGCGTCTTAGACTGTGCTCGTTTTAACCTGTTTCTTTTAAATCTATACACCGGGAATCATAGCTCGAGAGGCGGTTAATTTAATTTGTCACATTAATGGCAGGAATTTTTTACATTACTGAATCTTACCTTACTGAGACGATTTACAAGTGCAAGCATAATGTTACAATAATCGCTAATTAAACCTAACGCTTGCATGAAATATCGTTTGTGTGGCAAAATGTAGCTACAATCACATCCACATCTCCAGGCAGATGTATAAAGATCTGAGGAGGAGTTTGTGGCGTCTGCAAAACTTTCGTTTTCGTGTTTTAGTATTGACACTAAAGCCATCTATTATCGAACAACACAAATACGCACGGAAGAAGCAATAGTGACATTATTGAATTTAGTCTTAAACATATTATATTATCAATATTAAAACCGGACTGCAATTTTACGTGTGAGATCTGAATCTGCAAGTCTGTTGAAAATTTTAATAATATTAAACATCAAAATTCATTACGTCTGATATAAATGAAGCATTTCGCTATTCCGAAGCAGATTTTATTGCTGTATCTATAATAGCTCACCTTAAATAACTTCCCCACTCGTTCTATTATTATTAACTATAGATAAAATAGCAGGTGGATAACTAATTAATATTTGTAATTGACAAATCCGTCTCTATACAAAATCAAGCTGCAGACAAACATTTACACTAAATTTGTCTACAAAATGCATTGAAAAATGCCGTTTTATCATAAATGAAGCAAAGAACGAAATTCCATATGATTGTTATTATTAGTATTCGGCAATTACAATAATATATCTAGTAGAAAAATACAAAAGTGCACTGTACATTAATGTTGTACAAATCTGTCACTTACTCAGCTTTCGTTGTAATGAGCTTCTATGAACACAATTGGAAGAAGAGCGGAGGTAGCGTCGCTTACAAGTAATAAGATGACAATAGTCTTTACTAGAAGGTTCCACAGCGGAAACAGTAGCGATGCACGTTTGATGATTACTGATAACCTTCTCTGGTCTGCAAGACTGTCAAACTAATGGATCTATGCACCAACTTAGCCCCGAAACACCATGGGCAACAGTGGCCACGACTGACGGCTTCAGTACCTAGTTTTTAACTATATTGTGAAAAAAATCTATTCAAGTCATTCAATATCACCTTTTATATTATAATATATGAATCTTTATGACATCGTAAGCCGGCTTACGCCGCCACCGACGGAGAGTAGCGTAAAGAAGCCCGGCGTGGGGATAATGGGCAACAACAGCCTCAGCGGAGGCCTATGTCCAGCTGTGGCATTAAACAGCCTGATGACGACGTGTAAGCTTTGCCCCGCTCTCCCCAGTACATAAAACTGTCATGTAACACAATATACATAATTTACTCATCAGCATATAAATATAATTGCATCTATATCTATATATATTGTTGTATATATAATATCTACATTCAGCAATAACTCTTACTACTATTTTATCTTTTCCTTCGTTTCATTTAATTAAAAATATTGCAATTTATATTTTGTCAACAGCTTTGCGGGTCTTATACCTTAAAACGAGGCAACCGAGGCTCGGAGTTCTTAAATAGATGGAAAATTTACATATACAGGGTTAACTTAAACAAACACTGGTTGTGAACGGTACTTAGTTTGTGCGCCGGCTTCAAAATAATGAGATCACAATTTTAGTTATTTATTTAACTTCGCTACTTTTTTGCATTAAAATTTAAGTAGGTAAGATAAAAATTTAAACGGATGAAGGGAATGGATCGTAAATAAACTTCCAAATATGATTATTCCTTTCCTTTAAAATACAATTATTTTAAACTTCGACTATTTAAAACTAAATTACGAATTACAACTTTCAGGTTACGCTCAAATATGGAAAACAAAAAAATAAAGACCAATTTTTAATGAGATTTTTGATAAATTCCAGATAAAATTTAATCTATAAGATTTTCCTTAACCCTGTATATATATACACACTATTTCGTCTATCGTATTTACAGCACACGTACGTCATGACATCGTAAAAATTACATCACATATCACCAGGAAGGCAAATGTTGTCACATATCAAGCATCTGTCAATACAGGCGTACCAACACTATCAACATTCTAGAACAGTCGGAATCCAAACATGTACATTAAAGCGATTTTTCTCGACACAATCCTGTACAATTAGCGTCCATTAATCTCATCTGTGTATACACCATACTTTCAAGTGACGTCACTACGACTCGTCAGTGGGCGGGGCGGCCGCGCTGTGGGGGCGTGGCCGTGGCTCACGTACCGTACTGTACGCGGTGCATCAACACAAATATTTGACCAAGTACGTGGAGACGTCCGATTTGGTTAAATCCGCGAACTCGGCGGCTTTGCCCCTCTGTAGTATCTCTATGGTGGACCTGGATTCAAGTTGCTTTATATGCAATAACAGCTTCTCTTCCGCTATCGGTTCGACTGGTTTCGCGGCCGTCAATGTAGTGTTCTTCAGTGCTCTGGCTAGAGTTTTTAAGAATTTATACCACTGGCGCTCGTTGGAGGTGGCGTCGGGTGTGTTCACTAGTATCACTGCTCGCTCGAACAGTGCGCACACGCAGCTCAGGGTCAGCTGGGGATTGAAGAATGACAAATGAATTTTTAGAAATCATTTTCTTTAAAACAAATTGTTGGTTTCTCTCTATTTTTCTGACTCTGGATCTCTCTTAAAATGCATTGAAAGGCTGAACATGTTTTGTTTATAAATGAATATCAAAATCTACGAATGGAGATGAATACACAAACTATACTTTACTACTACGTAACGTCACGCCTGTAATCCCCGAGGAGTTAGGCATAGGAGTGTAGTTCACTACTACGTATCATCAGTTACGCTTACGTCCCACTATTGAATATGGTGTGAGTCTATTATATAGCCTTACACCCTTGCAAGAATCGAAAGTCCGTGCCACTATTATAAATTTCAAGTCAGAATAATCCAATAAGACGCAGGCAGGGGATATAACCGAGACCTCTCGATAACTTTTGATTATTCTTCCATATTCACTCAAACATAAACGTTATTAATTACTTACGCAGGAAGTGAGAACATAAGGTGTCCTCGCAGGATCCAACGCTTCGCTGAGCAGTCCACAGGACTCTATCACCGCTGACCAGCCTGTCGTATTTTGAATGTACCTGGGCAACATTTTATTACGTAACACACATATAACGTACAATACATAATGTTTGTTTGCCACGACTCAATTTACGCTGTCACCATTTGACAGTATTTTTGTTTTCGAGCATGTGTGACGACTTAAATAAATGTAGATGCGACGAAGGCAGTCTGCCAGGACTGAATCAAGTGGAAACCCTCAATCGCCGCCTGCCCCGATAGCGAATGGGCGTGAAAATATTTATGTAAATATTTTTGTTTAATTAAGTCTTCTATGTAGACTCTTATACGTTAATACGTTACAATGTTACCTATGAATGATGTTACATATTTCAGCTCTATGGTCGACTGTAAGATCTACATGTTGATGTTGATGCGATGAATTAAAACACTTTTTGGTTGCATGATTTTACTCATAATAAGTTACCGTTGTAATTACAAAGTTTTTTTTTTTTTTATTTTATATAGCCCATCATACAAACCGCTAGGTACAATTCTATGCATATAAGTACGTATCATCACACCTGTTATCTCCGAAGAGGTAGGCAGTGGAGTGTAGTATTCTCCAACGTTTCACCAGTCACATTTACGTCCCACTATGGAATAGGTAGTGTGAGCCTATTGGCATGCTCCGGGCACAAATATTGCATACATATAAGGCAGTTATAAAATGTATACAGATAATCAAAATATGTATGTATGGATGAGGCGAACGCGAGGCGGGAGGGTGTCGGCGAGGCACCTGCGGTAGTGGTGCGCGAGCGGCGCCAGGCCGGCGTCCCCGCGGCGCGCGGCGGCCGGCAGCGCCCGCAGCGCGCGGCACCACAGCGCGCGCAGGCGCACGTGCGACGCGGGCGCGCGCGACACGAAGCGCGCTATCAGCGCCTGCGGGCGGCGCGCGACACGCTATAAGTCTATACCGTACAACGCCATCTACCACCGACTATTACAACTTCGCTATTTCCATATGCTCTGACGACAAACACGAGCGCGTCACTGTAAAAGATTTTTTTCATAATAAATGTTTCCCGACAGATACCATCAATTAAGTACATCCAAGTAACTCACTCGCCCCTTCCTAACTGTCAACATCTGTTGCAACCTGTCGTTGTGCAGTAGCCCCATGAACATTTTGTTCAGCAGCTCCTCCTTGTCCTCGTCCAAAAGATTCTTCACCGGGGGCGGTTTCTGACTCACAGCCAGATTCACGACCTATTGGCAGCAAATAAACACTAACAATAACATTGTCTGAAATTAATTTATTCAAAAATAATTCATATTCACATCCGATTTCAAATGTATACTGCAAAACATATTAAAATTAATGCTCTATAGATGCATAGATGGATATTGAACAGTTCGGACTGTTGGCATACATTTTTAAAATATAGCTGTATTTTCTTAAATTAAAGATCACACATTAGAATTGAGAAGGAAAATGACGTCATGACAAATAACTAACTTCGAATGACTTCTATTTTTCTAGAGTTCTTTAAGAACTCTTAAGTCAGCCAACACACTTGGCTAACATAGTGGGCACCGCATGAAGTCTTTTATTCTAAGAAAAGGTCTGTAATTCTTCATCAACTGCCAAAGATTAAAGCGAGGTCACGACAGAAATCGGCTACCTTAGCTTAATTAATAACCAACATCGAGATAAATGACATTATTTTTATAAACTTATTAAATATTTACCTGTCTTTTATCAACGGATTCACTCTTGGGACTCTCTTGTTTCCTCCGTTGCACCGATTCAATGTTCCGTAAGAACAGATTCGTATCCTCTTCCAGTTCGTTCTCCATCGCTTCCTTCTGTGCTGCTTCTTGTTGCCTCTGTTTCTCTTCTCTTTCCTGAATAAAATAATCATAATCAGTCATACACAAGAACCAAAAAGGTTATATTAGGTATTATAACATAATCCTATGTTCTCCCTTCTATTCTGATCAATCAGTAAATCAATAACATTATTGAACAAAGTAAAAAAACACACAA
This sequence comes from Jemadia suekentonmiller, assembly GCA_018245575.1. Lineage (NCBI taxonomy): Eukaryota > Metazoa > Arthropoda > Insecta > Lepidoptera > Hesperiidae > Jemadia > Jemadia suekentonmiller. The sequence goes on along the minus strand of DWDU01004966.1, from coordinate 3,082 downwards.
CTTTTCTCATGAGTTGAATATGTTCATGTTAGATACTGCTCACTAGAATACCAAACAATTGTGATACCAGTTGTGGTAACACCCAAACACCTTGTGATAAAACTAAAAAGTTTATTTGTATCTTGATGACTGTGTCTGAAAAATTAGTTACAATGACAAGCAGAAAATGGCTATACTACATAAAATATGAGCATAATGATTTTTAGATTATAATTATGCCCCTTGAACCATAAAAAAACACCTTTCGATCCAGCAGTGGCTCGATATTAATCCTAGTTAATAAAATTTTAAAATTGAATATTATTTAGGTTCTATGACAATGTGTACACTTCTATATACCTCTACACTGTGCTAGCGTTCGACTACGAACAAGACAGTGCCCGATATTGAAAGTATAAACATATCATCATGCCTGTAACTCTTGAAGTGTTAGGCAGAACAGCATAGTACACTCCCACATTTCACCAGTTACGTTTATGTCCTACCATGGAATATGTGAGCTTATTGGCATGAACATAATTAAATAATGTCTTATCTTATTAAATACAGTGTATATAACATACTTTGTACTTTAAAAGTTCTAGTTTTCTGCGCTCCTTCTATAATATAAACTTGGACTAGGCCAAATCTAACAATATTCTGTGGATGCTAATCTTAAACAATAGTTAAAAGATTTATGTTATCTTCACATATTAATATATTAATATGATATAACCTACCTTCAATATAAGCGCATTGGAGATAGCCAAGGGATCATTTAATTCCTCGAGCCTCAACAGGATGAGATATAGAGCTTCAATATCCAATAACAGTTGCTTGGTCCTCCTAACCTCTCTAGGAACCTGAAAAAATTTTTATGTTAATGATCTGCATTTTCTGTGATACACAAAGGTGACCATTTTATAAATATGTCACTGAGACATACAAGTTATCAACTATAGAACTTGACTGCATCAGTGATTTGTAATCCACTAGTTCACATTGCTTCTAGGTTTAATTGTTTTGTATTGTGTGGAGAAAGGAGTAATTGACCAGGCAACAATCACAACTGCTCGTTATTGTATTGATCACTATCAAATAGGGCTGTAACAATCCCACTGTTAATACCCCATTAACTTGCTTAGTATTGGATATGAATAAGAATATTAGTTGATTAGTATTCAAACATAAGTAACAGTAATGTAGGAAGAAGACTGTAAGTAATACTAGTGTACTTAGCATTTGTCATAGTAGTAATGAAAAAAAATCTTTAAAATAATAATGTTTGGGAACATTTATGAGCAGACAGCAAATATCACGGGGACCACCTACATTTGTTATTAAAGATGCTTTGTTAATGAATGCTGACAAAAATGAAACCTGAAGCTGGTCACAATCAAGAATTAACAATAAATCAAGTGCTACAAGCAATGGAGAAAGATAGGACAATCAAAATACAAAACTGTATTGTTCATAATAGATAATGTAACAAGTATCAGTTATTACCTCAGCCGGATTGGTGGTACTGGCAACACTGGGGGCCCGAGACGCCCTCCCCGACGGCGGCTCTCCGGCGACCACCTCCACGTCGATTATCTTCCTGGGCGCAGTCACGCTGCCACACTGCAAACAATTGTACATACAAATATGTAATAAATGTTTTATTATCAATGGCTTCCTTTATCAAGTTAGTATGCATTTTAAGTAGACATATTAATGTTGTACTGTAAAAGATAAAATAATGTTAATAATCCTGCATGGACCAGAATGGTCAATGCCTCATAATATACATTATACTGGAACTTGAAACACTTAATTTTTTACACATTGTACACTATGGACTAGATACTGTTTGTAAATATTTTTTCCTACTACTGTGTACCACTCTTTCCCATAACTGCGGGACGCCGAAAATACACTCCACGATGTTACTCGAGTGTGTATAAGCAGAGATTATTATCATTACTCTCTTACAAGATAGATATAAACGACAAAATGCTAAATATATCCTTACAATATTATAGGTAGCAATAAAGTAACAAAATTAAACATCACACCCGTAATCTCCAAAGAGGTAAGCAGAGAAGTGCAATACACTCGCAATACACATATTACTATGGAATAGGTGGTAAGTCCGTATTTCTACTATAAAGAAAAGGCATAGGTAGATATATGATATGATACCTGCAGCTTTCCGAGTGAGTTCTCAAACTGTGTGGGCACATAGGTCCTCGGTGCCTCTTCGCTGGTAGAGTTGTGCCGGTGCGAGTTGCGTCTCTCCCGCGCGTTGTCTTGCTTCGACACCGCTGTCATAAAAATATACAGAAATTAATAAATTTAATCAACACCATCAATAATGATAAAACTATATTTGAGAACACTGAGCAGTGTTTATCTATCAATAACCGATTCCGAAAATATAAAAATATGCTTGTTCACGGGCTTTGGACCCATAAAATCGAATTTTACATAAACCACTCTGAATTTGATAATCTTGTTTCTGATGGGCACAAGAGGCATAACAACTACCCAAGTGTGCCCGTAGCTTTAGTGAACCTTATACATATTATTGTTATGTTTACCGACATTATTATAGGATGTTTCTCAATGTCAGAATGGAGTATCACCCGGTCTAGGTCTGCCCAAATTAAATGTACGAAATCCATTTCTAAGAGGTGTCCATTAAGTAGATGATTTATCAACTGAGGAAGATTAGACACAGCGAGATTACCAATAGGAAGATAGCTAAAATATCACAAAAATTAAAGAAAAAAAACAAACGTGATGGCTAAATATTGGTTGTTTATCCATTCTCTTACTCATTCATTCATTCATTCTTTGCATAGCTTGTTTCCTTGTTAGTCTTTCACATCAGAACACATTAACGCACCAATGTTATTTTTTGCACAGGGACATATTAAAGATAATTAAACAATATGACATTATTTATGCATGTACGTATATTTATTATTTTCTCTGGAGTCATATATGTGGTTTGTAATTTTCTCTAGAATATCACTACATAGAAAAAAAAAAACGTAACATCACGCCTGTTATCCCCGAAGAGGTAGGCAGAGGAGTGTAGAACACTCCCACGTTTCAC
>DWDU01004965.1:0-10350 GCA_018245575.1 Jemadia suekentonmiller | reverse complement strand
CATGCGTACAGGAACGTTAGTAACAGGGCAATCCACATACTTAAAGTAAAAGGTAATAATGGCATTTCCCAACTTGCAAGTAATCTGGAAAAAAATATGTATTCTAATAATCTAGTAATCCCGTTATAAGTGGGTAGAGGAATGTAAACACTCCCACGTTTCACCAGTTACGTCAACATCTCATTATAGAATAGATTAGGTTAAGCAGACATATAGTATTAAATAACTATAATATTTTGTTGCTCCATACAACAAAAAACAAAACACAATGAGAAGTAAAAAAAAACGTGTTGGAAATCATCATAGTACTAAAATGACTATCAAATGGTCGTAAGCAATATAATTATGTTGTTAATATTGCTAAGTCACAGTCGCTGAGGAAATACCCAATGATACTACCCACTGTAGTGCATGTAGGTATAAGCCAAATCGACTTTAGTGTAAAAAATTACACTTCGTCCATATGAAATATTAAGCAATCGTTATATAATAGACCCGTATAATAGAATAGTTAGACTGCCTCGTTGATCGTGTTGGTTGCAAGCGCGACTGCCGGGCCTGGGTTCGATTCCCGGGTCGGGCACCATAGAATTTTTCTAATATAGATTTTCTAGTAGGTAGTGGCTCGGAGTCTGAATTAGTGCCCGGTGCATGGCAATGCGCTCACCACCTATTCCATAGTGGGACGTAAACGTAACTGGTGATACGTAGGACTGTACTGTACTGTACTACACTCTTCTGCCTACCTTTTCGGGGATCGGGACTAAACGAGGAGACATCCCACAATTCGTTTTTATTAAGTACATTGATTTAGTCGAAAACGCCTTAAAACCTTCTAAGCAGGATATTAGAACAGAATTAAGCATCCAACGCCAATTTACCTTTGCATTTGCGTGTCGTAACAGCGACGTTTTACCGCGTTCGTTACATAATGCACAGCGCATCTGATTGGGTCAGTATGCAAGTCGCTATTACCGAGTACACAACTTCAGTTCCTCGGTGTTTAAGAAATATACCTAATTGTAGTAAGTATTTACCAAAGCTACGTACTTATACGAGCTCGTCAACGCATGATATTTCATGAACAATAAACAGTAGGTATGCATGAACCATTTGCTCGTTCCGCTATTGGATACATGTAGTATCTTAAAACGGGAAGCGTTAAAGCCATAGTTTTGGCCAGAGCGGACCACGTACGCGTTAGCAAATTAAACACTCATTACCTATAGAATATTATGGAAAATTCTAAATTGTAGATTTCTGCACGATTTTTCCTCTTCCGTTTCACTAACAGACTAAGTATAGCAAAACAACACAACGATACAAGCTAGTTATATTCAAATAAGTATATCTGTGAAATATTAAAAAATTAATTTCACGGCCTAACCTACTGACTTTTTACTAGAGATACTCACGTAGTTATTTCCATCGCGTAATATATATTTAGTGAAAACTCAGAGAAAACCTCCATCTACTCGCTAAGTTGTTTTTAAATGCCACACTAAGAGAAAATGTAATATAGACGTCTTATAAAAATATACACATTCACATGAAAAGGTATATTGTTTCCCGTCAATGTAGTTCAATGAGAAGACTTAATAACTGGGTTTTTCACGTTTACTACCCACGCTCCAGTTTACCAGATGTTACTTATTTGTGCCAGTTAAAAAGAATAAGTCGAGTCGTACATTTCCAAGCATCAGTAATCACGAGTGTCTTACTTTACTTCAGCTCAACGCTGACAATCTTTTCATTTTTATCTGTAAAAACGTTTGCCACGTACAATTTAACATGACCGTTTATAGACAAACATTATATTTTTGTTCACTGTAATGGAACAGTTTTTTTATAAAATGATTATAATATACCTTAGATTTTAAAAAAGCAATTTATTTGCAATTAATTATATTAATAAATGTAATCTTTTATCGTTTTAACTCCAACTATACGTATTGCGATTTACTAATCACAATCAATAAATAACGCAACGTTAACTGTAACTGCGATAAAACGTGCGATAGTTTAATCAGTTTTTGGGCTATTACAAAATATTAATGCTTCGGTTATTACAAAATTGCATGCAAAAGTACATACGTACGTTTTTATTTTACATTCTATTCTTATGTATTGATGATTACTGACAGCTAACGAAATAGTCACGTAACTACATATAAATGAATGGTTCAAAAAATTCCCTTGAACTTATTACTTTTCTTTGATCATTTTTCTGTTTTTACGAATATGACATTTCCAAATTAAGTTTATTGTGTTTATGATAGGAAATTAAACACAAAGTAGTCCAAGTTCAAATGTTAAAGTGTAATTATAAAATATGCTTATATTGTTTTGAACTCAAGCACTTTTCTATCTAAAGAGATATATTCTTTGTGGTTCTTACCACATATCATATGATAACAATGAGTATCAGAAATATGGCTTCCGTTTAAATAGATTACGTAAGTAATATCTTTAAGTTCTCTTCTATAATCTAGTTTTAAGTTTATTCTCAATCTTACAACTTAACTTTTACATATGCTATATTAAGCCACCGTTACACGTATATTCAATTCAAAAATGTATATATACACACATAATACTAAATACAAACAGATTCACCGTCATTATCTGCTTGCCAAGTCCACGATTGTACTTTTAAGCCTCCACTGAGAGGTGTTTATCCGTAAACCCCATACTGGGCATGCGGGTAGGCGATGGCTTCTCAAACCACCTTCGAAGCTGCCTGTGATCGGACGGGGCATTTAGCCATACCAAGACAGGCTCACATTTGAGTGCCATCCAATCACATGCAAAGCGAGATGCAGCCTAGGATGTATGTAGGTATTCTTTCTCCACCCCGACATAGGCAAAACAAACTGAATACAAACATGAAGAACATAATTCAAATTTTAACAACTCTTTTGAAGCTACGCAATACACAGTCAGTAAAGATGTTTATTGGGCAACGCTAAAGCCTACATTTAACATCGCTTAAAGTTATTTAATTATGAAACAATTGTCGCGACAGTGGCTCAACAAAACGGCGCCGCAATGACGTCAGCCTGCAGGTCATAATCATAAAAACTTAATATTAAAATATTTGTCTTTGCCAATCAGCCAGTAACCACTCAGTGATAGTCGACAGGAAGGCCAGAAATGATTAAAATTATAGCTGCTATTAAATAATATGAAAATAAGAACCACTAATAAATAAACAAATCACTAAATCTTTTTAAAACTAGGTATTGCTAGACGTATGGCAAAAGTATAGGAAAACATACTGTAGGTAGGTACTTACTTTAAATGTCACAAATCTATTAACTTACGAGTACCTTATCTATTCGAGAAATATTAACTTTGTTACATTACATACGTTTGTAAGTAACATTTGGTAATAATAATTTGAAAACCATGCGGTTTAGCCTTGGAATTATCGAAAGTAATCTTTCGTTATGTTACCCATTAAGTATGTGTCCGTTACCATCCAAGTTTGAAATAATAAGATAACAAAAAGACTAATTTGGTGGTTAATCCATTCAAAATCTCTTTCGACAACCTCATTTCATTTCAATCATAAATCGATTTGGTGTAATCATTATGCAAGCTGGATGAACAAATTAGAGCTTTATTTTCTTTCATTTGTGGCCAATAACTGAGAGTTGTTTGTAAATATAATATCATTTCATCTGAGAATTTTATATAAACATGTGTATTAAAACATCCATGTCAACTTACAATGAAAAACTTGTATATCTTTGTATCGAGCCATACGTGCTTAAACTGCAATTGATTTATCATTTACATTTGCTAACATACATAGTTGTTCATTATAAAGTTATTCTCAATTTACCTCCCAGTACCAGAACTTAGATAAATTATGTTTATTAAGAAATGCTTAATAAATACTTATGATAGGTAACAATACTGGACTGATTCAGGGTAAGGGGAGTGAAGAATCACCGGGCTATATATGGCTACCATAAAAAACCGACCCTGACTACTTACAACGGACGTACTCTAAGGCTTGACCAGCATCTAGGGCAGTTGGAAATGAACTTGGAGAAGTTTTAGAAACTTCTCGGTGATAGATTCTTTCCTATGGAACCCACGAATGCCGTCGATGAGGCCCTACGAAACTTGATCAAAATGCTGAGGAGCGAGGACATCAATTTCTGCCAAATGCAGCGGAAATACAAATTCAAACTCTCGGATGAAACTCTACGGCTTATGACAAGAGGGAGCTACGGCTTATGACAAGACTTAAGGGCAAGAGGAGCTACTATCTTGCTGAGGTTGCGAAAGCTTTTTAACTCCGTCATCCGTTATGGGAGACTTCCAGAGGGGTGGAGCAGAAGTTTGGTACTCTTTTTTAAGAAAGGAGATAAGATCGTTCTTAACAATAATAGACGCAGCTCTTGAGCCATATCTATAAGCTGTTCTCTAGAGCCTTCACCAGTACCATCCGAGTCTGAGTCCCAGTAAAGAGCCAGCAGTCTAAACCCATCCAATTGCGCCAAGAAGTGACATAAGATATCGCCGTATATCACCGAAACCGTTCCCAAGCGCATTGGAGGATATATTTAAAACGCTGAACTCAAAAGGTATGGACATAAACATAAGCAGTGACTACATCTCACACTTACGATTCGCAAACGATATAGTCTTACTGGCGGTGTCGCTGGATGAGCTGAAAAAAATGTTGGACAGCCTTCAGCCCCGCGACGAATAGGTCTCGGGTCTCGGCATGAATTTGTATTAAATCAAAATCACGTAGATCCGAGACCGACTATAGTAAATAGCCATCTTTCATTATAATAGAAATATAAAATATGACAATTCTTTGATTTCGATTGTGTCTGGCTTCTTCGTGTCAAGGTTGTCCGTATCTACATTTCGGTGTTACGCTCTGTTTCTGTTCCTCCAAATGGTCAGCTGCTCTGTCGTATTTGTAATATTATTTACTTCCATCCACAAAAATACGTTCCATATAACTATCTCATGACTAGTGATGTGACAATAACATTCTTACAAGTTCAATACTGATAATGAGGTTCGTTCATTCTATTATTAACTCATTCATAACAAAATTTTGACATGACTAATTTTGACTGTGATATACAATTTATACGAAACACTGAGAGAGGAAAAAAATTAGAAACGAGTAATAAAAGAGACTGAAAAGCCATAATTAGAATATTAATACACATCAAAACACAAACGTCAATATCCAATCACGTATATTTATCAAGTTAGAATATTCAATGAAAATTTCTAGGCAATACAACAAAAGCCTGTAATGAAAGTAATGGGCTGGCGACAGCGTCTGTGGCCGGTCTGCGCGGCGATGCGTGGTGGTAGCCGCTGAACGAGGCAGTTCCCGCAGAACTTTCCCGCGCCGTGCACGCTCGCGCCTTCCAGCTCAGTACAAACGTTCCGTATTACGTGGTTCTGTTTTAACTTTATTCCCATTCAATGTGACATTGCGTTGAGACGACAAGTCATCTCTCCGCGCACAGTATAACGAGCATTTCGTATTTGTGGTTTTACATATAACTCTTTAATTTCCAAGATAGAATAGCGGAAGACTCAGAGCGTTCACCTGCGATCAGCTGATTTTATGTCGTTGGTGAGTTGTTTATCATACACAATATCTACTAATTTTCACTGAAATATAAGTTAAAAATTAAAAAGACATTTTTTAACATTTCCGCATAAGCAGCAATCATATCAAATTATGTTAACTTAGTAAATTCTATGATGATACACAACTCTTTAATATCCACTTGTTTTATCAAAAAAATAATTCAATACTGATTATAAGAGGAGTAACATAAAGCTTATATAAATACAAAAAAATATATTTTTCAAATTTTAATAAATATTCTTTTACATTTTATTTATGAATTATGTCCGTTCTGGAAAGTCGATATTTTTGATACAAAAATTACATCTATTTGAAGAGCATCTTAAAAATCTTCTAATTTTTAGTCGTACAGAGTTGATGTAAGTAATATTGTACCTACCTTATGTGCAAATAATTCGTTATTGTAGTTGACAATATTAAAAACAGCAACAATTTTATGATTGCTTTTATCATATACTTACTTTAGGTAAGTAACCTATCTTTTATACCACTGTTGAGCGTCATTTTACCTGCTCTGTTATTAACACTTTCTAAAACTTTACAGGCTACAGATTATTATGTAGGTATACGCTACTCCAGACGTAGCGTACACACATTTAAAATCATAATATTCGTAGTACCCAAACTATTTAAGCGCTATGATATTGTTCACGTGTTCTATGACGTTCTATCTCATTCCAAACAACGAACAGTTCATTTGATTTGATAATATTAAGACGTATAACAAATTATCGAAATACATTATGTACTTATTTATGAGTTCCAAAATGTAAACCAATTCGACGTAACAAAGGACTATTTTGAACCACTTACAGTTACAAAAGACGTTGCGTGTTACATCATTAATTGTCTATTGTTTTTCGAAACTGATATATTAAATTTTTGTTCGGTAAAATCGCGCAACAATATGCCTATTCGTATTCAACCCGGCACACGTGTAGAGCGGGCCAGTGTATGTATGTGAGCCAGATTGGCATAATTTGAGGAAACGCTTCCGAGTTCATAACCAACTGACTTCAGTTGCAACGTAACTACATCCACGCCTCATTGCAACTGGAACTATTAGACGACGTAACCGTTAAAAACTCGCATTACGTTAACCCGCATTTTTATTTATGATTTAAATAATTATAAGCATACATACATGCTTACATACATACCTAAAAAAAATAGTTTTCCCCTGAAACAAAATCGGTAGTCAGTATGAAGTTATTCCTATCTAAATCATACTTCCAGCGAATAAGTTTATATTGTAATAACAGAAAAATCTATAAGTGAATGACGAGATTATTTTAACAGTGATATAAAACCACACAGTAAGTGACAATGGAAAGATGAACTTCATGTAACACTAAAACTTTTAAGGATTATCAATAAACATACCAAGTACAACGAGTTGCTCAAAATTCCACAAATAAATAAATTACAGCGGTGTTTTGTAAATAGGTAATGGTTGAATTGTTGTTGTCAAAAGTGTAAGATAGGCACGTACATAAAGTATGAGGAATCCGCGCTTACAATGCAAGGTATCAATGTATCTATCACTCATGTTAAGTTGATCTACGAAGTAAACTGAATCGAAAAATTAATAAAACATCATTAATATCAACATTGCGACCAACGCTATACAGATTAACAGTATATTGAATTTATATAAACTTTAGTATATCTACCTAACAATTTATAGCTATGTGATGTACGCCAGCAGAAATTAATATTCCTACAGCGTAACGAACTGTAGGTAATCCTTTTTTGCATACAACTGTCACATAAGATTCTTTTGATATTTGTGTAGGTAATTAAAATAGGCATTCTTATGTTTAGTTCGATTCGGCTCATTCGATCCCGCCATCTACCTAATAATATAATTAATAAGCAAATATTATTATTCTGAATCGCGTATTCGCAAAAAGTAAAACTAAAGTCAAATGAATACTAAAACTAAATATATATATAAATTATATTAATGTAAATACATTTAAAGCATACCAAAAATATAACAAACTTATTTTTTTATACATACGTACGCTTAAGTCGTTTTTATTGACGTCCATATTAAGTGTTCTACGTGTTTAGTTCGTATTTTTGTCAGTCATTATTAACGAGTTTTTCTACAATATATAAACATAAAGCAAGTGTCATTATAAGTACGTACACAGCGTATTAAGACCTTGGTATTATTAACACTAGAACACTGCATTCTATGTATTGGGACAAAATTACTCTGGAATTCGAATTTGTTGAAAACGACCGAATTTGATTTCAAAAAAGTTTAGTATCTAACATTTTATAAATAAACGTAACTGACGAAATGTGGGAGGGTACTACACTCCTCTACCAACGTCTTCGGAAATTACAGACGTTATGTTACATTTTTTTCGACTAATAATAATAAGATTTCAAAAAATTATCAACGGTCATAATAGTATGCAGTTTTCAGAAAAAATTCAGTGACAAGTGCATCAATATATTGATAATACTCTTAATTCTGCATGAAAACTGATTTATATTCAAATTTAAATACATATTTACCTAGTAGTATTTTATTAAATACATATTCTTTTAGCCATATAACATTTTTCTTTTTTACAATATTATTTTATAGTGATGCACGAATTGTAAAAATGCAAAGCGACTTAAATATCAAATACGAATTGATATATTCAGTAAATTTACTTAATCTTAAATTACGACGACCTAATAACGTGACATAAGAAGTGACCACTAAATGAAAATTTTAAGCAATATTTTAATAACAACTTATAATAGCCTCTACCTCGTTGAACTTTTGGTTGCAAGTGCGACTGCTGATCGAGAGTTTCTGGGTTCGATTCGCGGGTCGGCCATAATGTTATTGAGGATTTTTTTTACTTAAAATACTTAATAGCAGCCTGGATTCAGTATTTGTAGCCGGTACAATGCTCTCCATTCTAGAGTGGAACGTACATCTGGCGAACCACGAGCCACCGCTTTGGAGATATACATTGGAGAAATGCACACATGATGTGGTATTAATAAAAGAAATTACTCAGAATTATTCTCATACCTGTTAAACTGAAAATGTTTAACACAAATTTAGGGTATTTTCTTCTTACGTCTACACTATTCACTTGGAGATTAAATCTTTGAAAGCACGCAAAAACTTGCATTCATAGAGTGTTATCACTGCAGTTTAACTATACCTGACTGGTTAAAAATATAATATACTTTTGATAATTTTCCGGAAGTACCACCAGCATTATCATTATATGCAACACAGGAGAACTAATTCAACATTTGCAATCCCAGTTCTCTGAGTATGCACGAGTGATGACAATTTCAATATTTTGATTATTATCACGCTCGGCGTTACACAATATTTATTGTCTGCGAGCCTTGGTCGTCCACTACGAAAGCCGAGCACGTGCTATGCATTAAGCAAGGAGCTCTACATCACATACTTACAACACGCATCGCTTTCTAAACGCTCGAACCTTCGAAAATGTGGAAAACTGCAACACTGAGAATAGCCATATTCGTGCAGAGAAACGCCTTACATAACAAATGCTTTACTTTTTATCAAACTGCTTACGACCAGCTTCAGTTGCGCTAGATTTTTTTAAATGTAAACTTAGCTACAGTGACTTTTCGTATTAAGAAAAACCTCCTTATAAAACATTCTCGCTATCATCTCGAATAATCGATGTTTTTAATAAAAAACATTTGCTGTTATCATCTATTATTTAACAATCAGCAGTGATAGCCTGGTGGTTTGGAAATTCAGCCTTTCATTCCGACAGCGGTGATTCAAATTCTGACGCGCACTCTTTGCAAAATGTGCTTTTTAAGGTTATACAGCTATAGCGTTGAAAGAAAACACCGCGAAGAAATCTGCACACCTTAAAGTGCATAAAGAATAAAATATTTCTAAAACGCGTGAAGTCTGCTAACCCTCTCTTGGCCAGCGTGATCACGTTAATTCTCTCATTCTAAGTGAAGACCAGATCAGAAAAGGAAGGATAAAAAATTAACACTGCTGTAAGATTATTTTGGATATTATATACAACATTGTTATATATTATGATTATCATCAGTAGGATCTGTTAATCTACTTTTTACTTTTAATATTCACGATAAATTAAGAAGTAACTTGTTCGCAAATCTGGAACTTTCTCAGGTAATAATTACGTTCCGGAAATAAACGATATTTTCTCATCGTCCACCCACTGAATAACAGGAAAAATGGCGTGGAACAGGCAATTTTAAAGAATGAGTTGACACAAAAAACATCAATTGACACTTAGATTAACTGAACCGCGACATAATGGGCGCTTTTAAGTTTCCTGCATATTAACGGTAATCCGCTAGCGTGGAAAATGCACAATTGATCTACCCGATTATTAGAACCGTGTACAAATCCGTTAAATAGAATCGAGACATCGGAAGTCAAATATCTTATTTTATATTTTACAGACAGAATAGAAGTGCTATTGTACTATATGGACGGTTTTCTATTTCCGTTCTACAATAGACCTACACAATAAGATATTAAGTAATAGTATTTTATTTGTCTTAATTACTTAGAAGTCCGCGATTAAAGTGACGATATCAAGCAAAAAAAGATGTTATAATATCTTTAATATTAACAGTGTTACTTGCCTGCCTCGTTGGTCGTGTTGGTTGCAAGTGCGACTGCCGATCGGGAGGTCCTGGGTTCGATTCCCGGGTCG
>DWDU01004964.1:0-10350 GCA_018245575.1 Jemadia suekentonmiller | reverse complement strand
AATCTAAATTAGAACAGTTTTGTAGTGCCCGACCCGGGAATCGAACCCAGGACCTCCCGATCGGCAGTCGCACTTGCCTACCAACACGATCAACGAGGCAGTCAAGTCAAGTCAAGTCAAGATACAATGTCCCTAAAATAATATTACTTTCGAGTATACATTATTATATTATTACATTAATACTGTCAATGCTGTGCTTACAGTTCATAAGGCACCAGTAGATATATTCATAGCTGAGTGCAATTAAAACTTTTAGATACAAATGTTGAACTTATTTAGTGAAACAATGTATCACATCCTTATATATGCTCATTCCCTGTCCCATATTATGTATAACATGTACAAAGTGAAACAATGTACAATTCTGATTCTTTAAAAATTGCAAAAGTCCACCTATCACCAAGGCTACCACATAGTTAAGAATTTAGCACCAACCAATCTTTTCTCATTGGTAAAATGCTTCCAATTTGAAAAGTTTAATGTAGATGAATATATTATAGTGCATTACCAAAGCTGAAGCATGCTATTGCCTGGTACCATAAAACATGTTTCTTATCAAAAGTATAAGTGCCAGTGACAGCGGCCAGTAATTTTAAGTACTTTTTTTAAAACAATATTTGTGCTTGAAATGTAACAAACTATATTGACAAAACACTAATTTGTTTCATGTTGTAATGGTAGTGTATATATTGTAAAGATTGACTACCATTATCTTAGTGTTATATGACCTTGGCTGTAATAACCTAGGCTGTGAAAATAAAATTTTGGTCTACATCTATAGTAATTATAGTAGGATTGTAGTATTTTTTACGTCACACAATTGAATATCAAATTTAGGTATGATTGTGATTGTATGTTGTCAATGTTAGAAAGTAATCATCATGGCCACCACAATGAATTAGTTACATTGACACTAATCTTTATAAATATTGGATGTCATAATTGAATAAATTCACTTGGTACACGGCAGAGCGCCCATAAGGACATTATTAAAAAGAGCTTTAATATTGTAACGTTACGTGACGGTATTCGTGAAGAAATACACAGAAACAACTTATGTATGTAATAAAAATATATTAAGCGTAGTACCACTGGTTGATGATAAAAATGTTCAGTGAATTATAAACATGTACAACATTCTTTAAAACGTACCTGATCAAAAATTCCTTTTGATTTTAATTCGTAAACTAATTGATCCACCAATCTCGGATCACCCGGCATATATTGTAAATGAGCCATTATTATAATAAAACTGTCACATAAAGTTGACCTATATTTTTTAAAAGTATTTTCAAATCAATTTATTCAACAGAAACAAAATATAAAACTATAAGTATTTTAATTCAACATTCGACTATAAAACTAAGTATGCAATATTGACAGTTTTAATTCCTGTGATTTTTTTAATGTGATTGACGTTTAGATTAACACCTTGAGAGTATAGTTTTATGTTAACAATTTATAAAAAAACGGATTCTTTTGTCTTACTCTTTTATTACACTTGTGAACTATCTATTTACTATTTTATGCTGTTTCTGAACCAAATTGATTTCACGAATTACACATCATATGAAGAAGTTTAGGCAAAAAGCAGAATGATCTTATACTTTGGTCTTTTTGTAGTTCAAATTAAGAAATATTGCTACTGTCAAGTGTCAAGTAAATTCAAAATATTGGACAGCAAACTTTTCAAATAATTAAGTTGTATATAATTCTTTGTACATAAAATCAAAATGAAACTTTATATTGATTATAGTGGAGATTATGCGAAATTGCGTAACAACATAAGTCTCAGAGAAAACTTGGAAAAACGTGCTACAGGTATGTACAACAATTTTAAATAGGTACGTTACAAATTATCCTACCAAATTTGGTAGCACGTGTGTGAATTACAAACTTTATTGACATTTAACCATCTAAATTTATATGTATTGGCTCATTGACGGCTATCTCAATGCTTGTAACCTTTACTTATATAAATAATTGATATTTTATTGTAAAAAGTTAAAATTGAATAAAAATGAACAAATTGAAGTTATATACAATAAAGGAGATACATAAGGCATATCGGGAGAAACTACTGACGCCTACAAGTTACGTGCATTTGTGTCTACAGAAAGCTAAACAGAAACGCGAATTGAACGCCTTTATAACTTTAACGGAAGATGTAGCGGTAGACCAAAGTGTAGAAAGTGAGAAACGGGTATATATAAATAAACAGATGAAACCTTTGGACGGTGTAACGATCGCCGTTAAAGACAATTTTTGCACGAAAAACATACTGACGACTTGTGCTTCAAGAATGCTTGAAACGTTTACACCGACTTACGACGCAACCGTTTATTCAAAGTTGGTACGGTCTGGTGCGTGTCTTATTGGAAAAACAAATTTGGACGAGTTCGCTATGGGCGCGGGTACCATTGATTCAATATTTGGGCCAACGCGAAACCCATGGTGCTATGGGGACGAATGGCGAATCGCTGGCGGGAGCTCAGGCGGTAGTGCTGTTGCTGTCAGCACTGGATCTTGTGTGGCTGGCATTGGCTCCGATACTGGGGGCTCAACAAGAAATCCTGCCGCTTTATGTGGAATTGTTGGCCTTAAACCTACCTATGGCCTTGTATCTAGATATGGTTTGATTCCATTGGTTAACTCAATGGATGTACCGGGAATACTGACCAGAACTGTTGAAGACACTGTGTCTATATTGAACTGTATCGCTGGACCTGATGAATTGGACTCCACAACATACAAACGAGAATTCAAACCTGTCACTGTTAAGAATAATTTTGACATTTCCAAATTAAAAATTGGCATACCAAAGGAGTATCATTGTCAGGGTATGGACGAAGAAATTATTGACACCTGGAGAAGTGTAGCTGATTTGCTGGACAATGAAAAAGCTGAAGTCAAATCGGTGTCATTGCCTCACACCTCAGTTTCAATAGCGGTATATTCAATTCTTAATCAGTGCGAAGTTGCCAGCAATATGGCTAGGTATGACGGATTGGAATATGGTCTGAGAACAGATGTTGACTATTCAACTGAAGAGTTGTATGCATCATCAAGATGTGAGGGTTTCAATAATGTGGTTAGATCAAGAATATTTTCCGGTAACGACTTCTTGTTAACTAGGAACTATGATAAATACTTTATTAAAGCTCTCAAGTTAAGGAGGCTGATTTCCG
Organism: Jemadia suekentonmiller; assembly: GCA_018245575.1. NCBI lineage: Eukaryota > Metazoa > Arthropoda > Insecta > Lepidoptera > Hesperiidae > Jemadia > Jemadia suekentonmiller. The sequence goes on along the minus strand of DWDU01004964.1, from coordinate 7,162 downwards.
ATGACTTTGACAATGTTTTCAACGGTCAGGAAAAAGTTGATCTGCTTTTGACACCTACAACATTGTCTGATGCGCCACTATTTAAAGATTTTTCATCGAAACATAACAGAGATCAGTGTGCATTTCAGGATTATTGTACACAACCTGCCAATATGGCTGGCATTCCGGCGATTTCTATCCCAATCTGTTTGTCAAGAAATAAACTACCATTATCATTGCAACTGATGGGACCAAAGTTTTCTGAGGAATTACTGCTAAATGTTGCAAAAAGAATTGAGGATCTTGTTAATTTTCCAAGCTTAGAAGTTGTCAAGTGACATATAAAACTACATGTGATAGGGAATTATTAGTTTTTGCTTATTTAATGTATTAATCAATAAAATACAGTTATCATCAGATTTTAATTATTTGTTTTAAATATATCATTTGGTTAGTAAATCATTGTTTTATTTATAGTTATAAATTGTAATCCATCTGTGTCTCTAAGTAAATTAATAAATATTGAATGGAAATTAAGAATCACAATAAATGTACAATATAAATGAAAACTTGTTAATAAAAATGATAAAGTAATGGTAGTGTGTGTAGTATGTGTGTTTTTGTCTACTTCTTTACGGATTACCAGTGTGATGTTACATTTATTTGACCATAATTATCTAAGTGCATTTTTTTAAAGTCAATAAAAGTCCATTATAAACTATGAATATGAGATGGTAAAACTAGATCGATATGTCTACCATGGACACATATTTGGCACTTTAAATATGTTGTGAACAGCCACTTGGAACCCCTGAGCACTTTTCTACTGATTTAGAAAGGACTGTTTTTATTCTTTGTTGCATATAATAGACATTTCCAACCATACTCTTGTATGTTTCCAGCTTCAGTCACAACGGACATTTTAACAAATCTCAACATCTCAATTGAGAATTTACCACAGAAATGCCAACAACTCCTGCAACAAGTCACAGATAGCCAATCAGCATTGGAAATTGACAAACTTGACTCTGCTGCAATTGCTTTGCGCCATTCCAGGGAACTATCGGAGAAGCTCGAAGAAGAATATGAAATTCTTAAGTTGAAGCAGAAAAATGTTGAACTGCAAGCCAAAATAGATAGGAATAACAAGTTCCTTCAGGATTTAAGAAAAGAATTGGCCTGTACCAAGGATTTGCTCACTAGCCAAAATCCAAATCCTGCTAACATTTCTGATTACATCAGGAAGTTGAAGCAAAAGGTTGGGTCGTATGAGGAAAGCTGTGAAAAAGCAAAGGTAACATTATCAGGTACCTAAACTTAACAAATGGTGTGTTTAAAGCACTATTTTGAATGCCTCGTTGGTCGAGTGGGTCCAAGCGTGACTGCTGACCGAAAGGGCCTGGGTTCGATCCCCCGGTCAGGTACTATGGGTTTTTGTAACTTCCAAGATTTTTCGATATGTGATGACAGTATAGCGAAACTCAGTATAACGTTGGTTACACCTCTGAACCTTACCTAACCTTAAGGCAAGGATCTTCCATGCGTAGACATGTTTGTAGTGTTAGTACGATTGCAGACCATATATTTCTATGACTTTCCATTTTATGAATGCGCCTTTAGAACTAAGCCCAATTATACTTCTCCCATACATTTGCTGATACAAAAAGTTATTTAAACATTAATATCAACAGTTAAAATACTCCAAACTGTCGGTACCCGAGAGTATTCTACCGATGTCGCTGGCGTCGCTCGTGGCGGCGCACGAGGCGCTCCAGCGCGACGCGGAGACGCTGCGACAGCGCGCCGACGACGTGGCACTCGCTCAGCGCGCCAGAGAAACATTCAGTCGTCTCCGAAAATGAATATGTCAGATATTAGTCAGTACCTACATGTGTTTCGTGCGCTAACTTTACATCTCTTTATCAAGAAGTAATGCACTAATATGTCATACAATGCATATATATTATATCATATAATTCATACAAGGCAAAAAAAGCCTCTTTGTTTTAGAAAAGTCTACAATATTTTTATAACGGGCCACCTGAACCGACCTAAGGGCAAGTGGTTACCGTCGCCGATAGACTTTTGCAAAACTAAAGTAAAAAAAACCTGCCAGCACTTGGAGATAATATCAAAATTTAGGAAAATAAGGGAATAAAAACCACACAAATACATACAAACTTTAATACCTTACTAAATGATTTAAAATTGATAATAATCCACTAATTATTACAACAATATATTGTTAATAACATAAGTACAAGCGTCTATTTGATTGTCTCCTTGCTGATTGTCGAAGCGTCATTTTGTTTTGGGTCCACGCATGGCCACTGACATACAGATATCACTTGAGCTGGAAACACACTTGAATATAAATAAAATTTTCACGATTTTCCCCCATATATTTATACTATTTGATAATCACATTCACACTTTTTGTCTCGGTAGTCAATAAAAATAGTAGGTTTAGTTGTAAAATCATTGGCCTACCCTTTTTTGCATCGGGCGAGTGTGGTTCCGTTAAGTCCATGTTATGTTGACCGTCTCCTATAATTCCTCGGAGTCCCCATAGGAACAACTTATTAGGGATGGTATTGACTCCACAGTCCTTATTTGTCTGTAGACATTTGTCTCTTGCTTCCACCGTTTGGCAATGTATCTCGGATTTGAAGTGGCTAAACTTCGTTTGTGTGGAGTGAGTACGACAGTTGACTATAGAGGCCTGAAAAATTAAATGTAATCCAGGTATAATTTGTTTTGTTACAACATGCGTTATGCCGAGCTGCGTGGAAGATAATAAGAACATGACTCGCTATAGAGACCAGGATTGCCGTCTACGGGCAAGGCCGAGTGTGCTCCTTTTCATCGTACAGGACCACAACATCTAGTATTTTCGATATAGGGATATTGAATTGATTTGGTAATAAGGACAGGCCCTGGCCGCCTATGGGCAGCAACGTAGGCGGTACGAGAAGCGATGCTGTGCGATCTCCAACCTACATCCCAGCGTGGGGATTATGGGCATAACCCATCAGCGAAAGCTAACGTTCAGGAGTGGGCTGAGACAGGATGACGATGAGACAACGCAACGTAAACACGATATTCGTATTCGTACATCTATTTTTATTTTTCGTAGACAAAAGTTTCTCGTTTGTACAAGTCCTTTATAAAAATTCTTTAAAAATAATACAGTACCTACCCATTGGCAAGCCCTTCGTTTCCATTCCCACATATCCCAACTATAATTCTTGTCTATATAAGAATCTATAGGATGCGTTTCTGTCTGTACATCTCTGTCTTGTACTTTCGCTGTAAAATAATCAGGTACCTACTATAATAACATAAAGTTGTAATATGGTTTTAACATGAGAACTCTGGGCCCCATTATTCAAAGTAGGTACAATTTAATGTAATAGTCTGCGGTATTTTATAAAGAAGATTCCTCCCACGTAGATAAAACCTATGAAGTCTACATAATGTATAATAATGATTTAGTATCAAAAATACCTACTTTTGGGCACGAACTTGATATATAAGGAGTCGATATCCTTCACTTGGGTTACCTCTTCGATTATGTTCAACAGATTTATAACGTGAGGATTGTTTCGGGAAAATTCCAATATTTCATTGACATACCTAAATTATAATTGAGATACATGAAAACAGTACCTACTGTTCAAGTCATCATTATTTTAAGTCCTTATTTATTTCACTTACTCTGTTTGAAAAAGGAGACTCAAAATAGAAGTACCTTTGTGGATCCTTACTAAATCGGGCGGCCATCCTAACACTGCAAAATCCATAACGTAATCCTTTGTTCTTAATCAAGCCGATCTTCATATTGCTCGGTACAAGTGCTCCAACACACAGGCAAAGGGCGCAGAAACCCAAAAACTGGAATTCATTATAATCTTTACCTAACAACTTAACTAACATCTTTTTCTTTTCAACCCGAAATATTGGAAAATAATTGGAAGGAATTTATCAGCGTGCCTGAAGATTTAAGAGAAGTCTGAATGGTAAAAATTGACTTTAATTACTGTAAACGGCTTGTTACCGTTCCGTCCCAGTATTTACCTGGTACCTCAGATTTCCATCAGCTCGCTCATGAATTAACTCCTCCGCGAATACTTCACCTTACACATCAAACTTCCCATAATTCTACAAACCTGTACGTGTCTTTCTTTTACGCCAGTATTGTTGTCATTGTATGCAACGTAATTCTTCAGAGATCCGAGTGACAGTCTGTCCTCCATGCTCACTTTGCCACTCATTCTATCCTGATCGGATATAACCTGTAATATTTGTAATGGGGCAAACGTACAAAATAAAAAATAACTTAGCCACACCCAATTACTTAAAGGATTATATCATCACAACCTTTAAACTTTTACCTATGACGTCATAGAGTAAATATTAAATACAGAAGCAATTATGTAGATAATGGAAATGAGAAAGAGAACCTTTAGGCATTACTTTTAATGTATGCTTGCACATGATATAGACAAAAACAACATCCCAAAAAAACTCCTCTACCTGATATCTACCCATCTTAAATTACCCTTAAACATTATTCTCTTACAAATATGAGATAGAAAAATGCAGTAAAAGACTTTAGAAACTGCTCAGGGATACTTTTAATTAATTAATATAAGTCTCTAATTATATACAATGATAAACCCGATATGACCTGTTTACCCTGCAGCATCGCATCCAAGGTCTTGTAAGGTATCTTCATTGTCTCCTGGATTGAGTTCAATGCAGACATGAGACGGTTTACAGTCGATATGAGGTACATGACGTTCTGCATCGCCCGCCAAACTTGCCATAGTCGAGTAAACAGAGGCTAGAAAATATATAACTCTTGGTAGATAAAGTACTTTGAGAAATATCACAATAATGAGCTTTTATATGAAATATTCCATGGCCCATTTGAAGATTCCAGTTAAAAATGCATAAGCAGATATTTTGATGTAACTATCTGTTGAAATAACTTTCGAAAGTACAGGTCAGTCATAATAAACGAAAAATAGTCGTTTTCTATATGAGAAGAGTAGGTAACAGTGTGGATTGGCTGGTACCGCCCATAGATAAATTTGCAGCCTACCCTGATAAATGTAGAAATAAGACTTACTGTCTGTTAACTAGTTCTGTTATAGGTTACCGCAATCCCTGCTAATAAGATTAAGTTATAGTTCCTTAAAATATCACTGATAGGTCATTAAGCGAAAACTAATGTACATACATATACAGTAACGATAGGGACGGCAGCTTTGTACTTCACAGCACTGTGCAACTCCTCGAGAATATGTCGCACTTTTTCCACGCACTGCGTACCAGTTTGCACCATTGTTTCGACATCTGTCAGAAGCTTCCTAATGTACACCTCGTACTGGCGGTTGAAAGCTAACAGTTCGAAAATCTGTATATAGTCTTGTCTGAAATGTAGGTACAAGAAAAGCTTGTAATTGGAGGTTTGGAAACCATGCAATTTCGACGCAAGCAATGGCAAATGATAATTGAGGAGGTATACTGAGATTTTTTAAATCGAAGTTAAACAGTCAACGCTTCTTTTATCCCGGAGTCTCTTAAAAGCGGATCTTTATCATCACCATCGTCATCCATTTGTCTCAATCCCCTCCTCTTATATTCACAGGACAGGGCATACTCAAGTGGATACTAAGTGCAAACAAAAGTAAAAAGTGGATATCTATTCCTCTTGTTTCAGGGTCCCAACTTGTCTTTTGGGTATACTAAATAACCCAGGTTTCATATGATTTTGGTGTAATATACCCTAGAAACAGCGATTGGATTCTTTCAAAATGAACACTTCTTCATCATCGAGTGATAGCTGATCGTAAGGGACCGGCTATCCCGGTGAAAGGATTAATCGCCATGTCCAGGATGCGCCGGGCAGTGTTCTCGTACGTTCGTACTTAATCAGACATAGTCGCCCCTCGAGGACGCTCCCTACATGCAACCCATGAACTAAATTAAACGGCTATTATATTATTAAATGGCTATTTAATGAACAAAATTTAATGGCACGTAATAACACAAGAACTTTGAAGCCTGATGATGCTGATGATGCTGATGATGATGATGAGGTTTTCTATACTCTACGTGTATTAATATTATCTAATTACATAATAATGTTATGTGAAGCTATCTTACATATTCAAATCGCAATCAGGATTTAAGTCAATGTAAATATTGCCAGTTTCCTCTTGTATGGCGACGGTATCTTCCACGGCAGTTGTTAGGGAGTTGACTCTTTGCATCGCGGCTATCAGGGAATTCGATAATGACGCCAGGCAGGCTTTACCGGCGTCAACCAGGTTGAATGGCACTGTCGTGTCAAGAAATGAACGCTTGATTTGCTAATAAATAGTCACTGCTTTACCTCGTTGGCCGTGTTGATTGCAAGCGCGACTGTCGATCGAGAGGTCCTGGGTTCAAATACCGGGTCGGACACTATAAAGTTTTTCTAAATTACATTTTCTAGTAGTGGCTCGGGGTCTGAATATGTGTCCTATGTGTGGCAATAGACTCACTACCTATTCTACATATATAAAGATGTAAACGCAACTGGTGAAGCGTGGGAGTGTACTACACTCCCCTGCCTACTTCTTCGGGAATTCAAGGCCTGATGTTACAATTTGTAACTTACAAAACAGTCATTGCAATTATATTTGAGTATCTGCGTATTTCTCTTAACGGTGGCTCTTTTAAGGTGGCATGTTACAGTTAAAATATTGCGCTCACAGTCGGGTATTCCTTCGCCTCCTTTCTTACAGTCCCTGTTGAAGAGCCTCACGCCCGATGTTATCTGAATCAGCTCGTTTAGTTGAGACAATTTTTCCGTTCGAGGAAGCGACACGAAAACTCGCAAATCGTCGAGAGAAAAGACGCTCTCCAGCGCCCCCATTCCTTCCTTTAACGTCTAAAAATAATACTGCACTTCAATTTTCATTTATTTTGTATCAGCATCGACGTAAGTTTATTTCTGAAAAGAACTCTTTAATTATTATCCCTATCGTAACCTTCTGAGCAACATCATTACCCCACTCTGGTACATAGAAAAAACTGAATGAGGAAAATAAAATTGAAATCCTAATAATGAATGTCATGGCAAAATGGTATTATCAAGGAGAGTTAATTGTTTGCAAGGGAAATAATAAGT
>DWDU01004963.1:0-10350 GCA_018245575.1 Jemadia suekentonmiller | reverse complement strand
GTTGACAGACAGGAACCTGCACAACACAACGAAACACGTTGACACTAACTAAACTACTGATTAATTCTACGCTACAGGGAATGTTTGTATACTAAAGTCCTTTCAGATTTTCTTTTGTGATCTACACATATTTTGTGGCGAAGGTCATATTTGTTTAATTCTTTAACGGGATGTTTTAAACTCAGTAAGTGCCTCAACATTTTTTTGTGCTTTCGTTGTTTTTACAAACACAATGTTATTTAAACAACTCGACAAATATTAACTATATATAATATAATGTCAAAGATGTAAGGCAAATTAGGTTTGCTAGTTTAATAGCATACACTAAATCAAACGGTATGACGACTTAGGAACAATTTATGATATAAGCATAGAAAGCCAACTTTAATTCAAATTTAAACACCTATATCAAAAAAAGTGTTTCCTTTAAGTACAGTTATAATATAAATACTTGCTTATAGATACTTCTTTAGTCAAATATACAAGTTGTAGAATATGTCAATGACGAGAGATTGCAGATAAGAAAATGAAAAATTCTTTTCGGAACGAATTTGGAATATTCACCGTTGATGCGTTTCAACAGTAACATTCCCCAAGACGCTGTCGTTTGAAATATTTCGCTACTCGTTAGGAGCAAGCATGCAATAACTTATCTAACGTGTTTTATGCACTGCAAACAGTCGAGCTTCTGAAGCGACCGATAAATAGCCAGCCGACTTTCTGCTGCGACCAGCGCCAGGTGAACTGATTTCATTTACTTTATTCTGAAATTTGATGTAAAGCTATTTGTAGATTTATTTTTTACAATATCAGATAGCTCGTTTTTCTCGTATCTCTTTAATTGGGTTGTAATTCTTTCGTTTGTTAGGATACGATCGGTTTTATTTGTAGTAATTTACCTAACGCCAGACTGAATTTCAACGTAATTTTCAAAGGATCTGTCTGAAACAAAAACAAAAGTACGTCGTATGGTTACTTGCAACGTGTTTAAATGTGTATCGTTCCCGCATATTTCCTACGTAATTTACCTGAGCGTATACATATATGTATTACGTTCGTCTAAGGTAGGAATCTATTCACGTAAATAGGTATGGCAACTATGGATCTAGTTAGAATAATATGTGTGTTAAATTAAAGGTTATTAATGTTGAAGCGTTCATTTTAAAGCACTTAAAAATAGGTCAGTTAACAGTATTAAATTAAATAGCATTAATATCTCTATATAGGCGTGGGCGGGGCGAGAAGATGTGCTCTGCGATCCCTTCTCCCCAGCGAGGGTATTACGAGCATAACCCCTCAGGGGAGGCCTATGTCCAACAGTGGACGGCAATAGGCTGATTATGATAATGATGGTAAATATCTCTTATAAAACATGTTCTATGAATAAAGATTAATATTGTTATTTTCATTATTATTACTGAACACATGTCTTCGTTCCATTATAGGAACAGTTAGACGTGATAAAAGGCGCACTTACAAATGACCATGAACGATTAATATTCATGAAAAAGTTCACTATATTTACATAATTGAGCGCGTCGCCTCGGAACTAAACATTCTGAGCTTATCAATGTGCCTATACAATTATAGCATAATGAAAATTTGTTGTAACTGTTTACGGAACAAATTATTTTGTTATTTTATATTCAATATTTTATATTATCTTACATACGTTATTATAATGCCCACACGTCGATTACAAATATCTATTTATCAATGCGCCCGTCATGCTGAAAAATAAATGCTTTAAGTACAGTTGCAAACAGGTACGAGTAAATCTTGTACTGTATTCGTCCTTGCGGCTATATCTTGTGATGTATTTCGCCAGTTTTTTATCTATCCATTGGAATCTTGTTTACAAACGCAAGCTCTATTTTCGTATGTTAATCGCACTATACATATTTATGTACATACATTGTCGCTTTTATAGCTGAGCAAAAGAAACTGCCACAAAATCCTGTTGAAAGTTTAGCGTTAGTCATGGCGAACGAGGGAGTACATATCAATTTTACTTTTCCTCATCTGTCATGACTACATTCGTATCACGATCGAGGCCGCGCGTGCTAACTGGCTGCGGCACATGTACTCAACTGTTTCCCGCCATCTGTTCTCTGATAAACGTTATATTTATAAATATGCATCACACAATACTGTTTTAATATGATATACAAAAAACAAAAAAAAAGCACTCCTGACCTCCTATATCTCACGCGCTATATGAATGCCCTATGATACAAACGAATATATATCCCAGTCATATAAACGTTATGGTGTAACTGGTTTAGCAATATAATTAGTTGTGAGAATTCGCTTTTTGACTGTCGCTCGCATTTCTCGTTGTAAAGTACGAGGATATTATACTTGTCATTACAGTGGCGGAGTGGTTGAAATTAACTCTATTTATGTAAAAGGAACAGCGCAATTAACGACAGGAGGACGGGATAATGTTTACGAGCGAAGATATGTGTTCTATTGGCAGTAAAAATATTTCAATAGCGTATTGCTTTCGAATTGAAAATTAAAGCAGTGAATGTTAACTATTGCCGCTTTAGAACGAGAATTAATTAGTTGTGTTGTAGAATAATTTCTCATTAATTTTGTACACGGCTACTCGGAAGGCTCGCGTGGTATTTCCACGCTTTGTAAAATGCGAGCATGAAACCGAATTACCATATGCAAAGCTACTCCTTGATTAGCCTTTTTCCACAAAGTTAATAAAGCTAGTACGGAACCAATGACACGGCTAATTACTTTGTTTGAAATAAAATCCTATGCGCTGTAGATAACCATATTTGTCTTTAATGGAGTTAATAATCCGCGTGCCATAAACCTAGTAATACACGTGAAACTAAAGTTGACGTCGAGATTCTTATTTAAGATAGTCTTACGGCTAAAATTCCTATTTAATGTCCCCAAAAGTGAAAGTTAGATTGTCGATCCATTTACCGATTTGAGACATCAGTTAATGTGGTAAATCATCTGTTAAATAATTTAAGAATACTTTCTAAAATATTTTACTAAAATTATTTCGTTCAGTTTTATCTGATGTAAGATTCTCATTGCGAGTCATCTTGTGAGTATACATTCTAACCATCAGCAGTTTTTAAGCTGTTCGATAATGTAACGTTTCTGTTACGCATTATGCGATTGTCACCTCTGTAATGACAGATCTTATCCACATTCTGTAATATATGCCACCAATAAATAATCGAAATAAACATATTATACCTACCTGCACCATGTTTACGTAAATCCATATATATTTTACCTTTAATTAACACTAACACTTTTTTATTCTAATTTATTAAACACATTTTTGTCTAATATAAATGTGTTTATGAACCTTAAATAAAATACACTAACACACTATCCTTGTACAATGTAATACAATGTTTCACGTATATTCTTCTTTTCAGGTAAGTAATCGTATTCAGACTCGGGATACGACGCGATGAATCTTCTCCGTAAGTAGTGATATAACCTTTTAACATACATACGTAAAGAGATTTTAGAAAGTGCATTGTAAAGTAAATAAGCTGCTTACCAGTCTGGTCGGTGCAGCGACAAGGACGCGTCTGCGAACGAGGACATCGACGACCACATACGACACTCGCGCGATTTCTATTTACGTAAATCATAAATGCAATAATTATATAGAAATAACTTATGTATATTTTGTATAGATTTCTCTTTTAAAAGTATATAACGATTGAACTCCTTACACATATACCACAATTAAAATTTTATCACACACTTTCAATCTATTGGAAAAACCAATAATAAGATTTACCCTTTTTATATTTCATATGGAATTATTTAAAAAACATCTTTCGATTTTACTTCACATAACACTCATAAACAACGATAAAAAAACTATGATAAACTATGATATATAAACTATGATAACAATGATAACAAAACTTCACTGTTGAGTGACATTTACGGTAACGTACAAATATTACGTTTATAAATAGAGCTATATACTATATCAGTTACTTTAAAAGCTACAAATCTCTAGTAAAACATAAATTTAACTGCCATCCGCCCTGAAAATATTAGGTTTTACCACAGAGACAGTAAAGTGTGTTACTAGGTATACTCGACTCACTGTCGTGCGCTACCTTCCGCTACTTGCGTGACCTCCCCTCGCCAACTCGCGTCGCCCCCGTCGGTCGCTATCAGATACCAGATACAATAATAAACAAAAATAACCAACCCGACCTAACCACGACAGTTTCAACTAGTAAAATGTTTTCGTACGTCTTGTACCACTCCGCCCCACCAAGGTGCCCTGCTGGTAGTTCGAGTGGATTGTTTATGATTTCCAAGTCCAAATTTTTTAACTAATCGATTTTGGTTGGACAATTTATAATGTCTGCCTCAGTTCACTTTTATCTATTAAAACTGAGCTAACAGAAATTATCATGTATGGTAAACTGCCGGCCGTCAGGATCGGTTAGTTTGATTTGGGAAGTATTACAAAACTAACGAAATTCAGTGAGACTGCTGCGACAAAGGCCGACTAGTGTTGCAGACAAAAGAACTACTCTTGCAATTCATCAGGGTATCTTTATAATTATACACACATACATGCATATCTTCGCGCCAGGTCCTACGCATGGTAGACAGAGAACGCCGGACGCCAAATATCTTTATCCTTACATAACTGCCTTACTCTATCCTTACGTAACTCTCTTCATACATGCACGCCGATTTCGGACACTTCACACTCTCCCATCACCCAGTAGCTGGACTATTTGATCAAGATAGGTGAGAGTTGTGTTGCCTCGCCACCTGCGTCTGTTTATAATTATTAATGTTACAATAGCGTGTCATGTTGTAAATCGTCATATTCTTTTCTTTTTACAACAATAGTGCTAGCTCCACTAAGGAAGTTGTTTTGTGTGTGAGTAGAAAATTTCGTTTTTGTTATTTTACTGTGAAAAGCATTCTGAACATGTTTCAATACTTTGTAAGTAACTCGCTTGCAGTTACTGCTTCGTAAATACAATGTTGCATAAATACTTCGTGATGTAAAATATTATTCTTCCCGTCGTGTAGAAGAGACTGGTGAGCGTACTAAAACCACGTCAGGTCTGTGAGGACGCTGGTGACACGCGACACTCTGCCTGACCCGAAAGAGGGATCACGTCAATATATAATAACAATTTTATTCCTACAACCAAAACCTTACCTAATAGTTATTAACAAAATTGAATGTGTATTAGTATTTGTGAAAGCCTAAAAATCACCTTTTTTAAATTTAAAGCATTTTTCATCTTAATATTGTTAAATGTAAGATCACTCGAAATTTATCGATGGAATCTTACATTTATCAATATTCGATTTTTTTTATTAAATCATACGTACCTTGTAGGAAACAACTCTGTTCATAAAGTGCTAATTGATATGAATACTACGAGTACAATGACCTTCGTCGGGTATTTAGTGTTACGTGTATGCAAAGGTTCAACAAATAGGTAACTAACTTTAATTAAGACATATTTGAATGCCACAATAACAATGTTTGCGCTCAGCCGCTCGGCAAATGGTTTATCGCGATTATAACGAGAGAGAGAGAGATATAATCCGTAGCGCCTCGGTTGCGATTCTCACGGTCGGTTATTTTATTTGTTTAGCATGTCATTTCCTGCTTGCACTCGCCATTATCGAAGTATATACGAGTGTCCGGTACCGTTGTTGTTCGGACACTAACACACTGCGCTAGACAAATTTACTCCACTTTCCATTTTTCACAGGCCATTTTCTTGGACACAGACGTCTTAAGTGCAGGTGATTCGCGGAACGAAATGTAGAGCGCCAAGGCTGCCGGGTCCATTGCCTACTTTTAAGTTCCTATCTATAGTGACACTTATATAACACCTACAGGGAATCATCACGGATTTCGGACCATATTGTATAACCTGAGAATCCTCTGCAATATGTCAAAATGTTTATGTAAAACCTTAGTACGTAACGTGATCTAACAATATACGTTTGTATCTGCGGTATAAGAAACAAGAAAAATCTGTAATCAAATGTAAAAACGTATGTTTGTTTCCAAAACCATAGCCTATACATGATGCTGTACCTGTACTGGCAAGTTTTAGTAAGGCATTAAGTACAGAAGCAGTGGGCCCAGCGCGACGCTAATAACTTCTCTTTACGCGTAATTTATGGGCTTGTATTGCTTCAGTTTAAAATCAATTAATTAGAACACAGTTTTGTAATTACGCTACCATGCTCCGATACGCACCGCACGCCATACATCAATCCTGTCAGGGCGGTATCGACATGCAATATTATTACTTATTGACGTCAATCACTTTGACGCTTGCCAGCACCCCGCCGCCTGGAGTTTTATTTGTATTTATCTGAGCGGCCGACCCCGCCGCTCGCAGCGCACGTAGAGATCTTCTCGTCGGAGTGTCACTCGCATGCGACAATGACCACGGCGCTGACACTAATCCGCATGCACTTGAGCTTGACACGAAAATAAAAGAAAGCGTGACGCATCGCAGGACAGGCGGCGGCTGCAGCCAGAAAATCTTGCGAGTCACGCAAAATCAATACAGCCTTGAGCATTTATTTATCTCCTTGTGCAAGTGAACGCAAATAGTGATCCATTAAATATTATCTTCGTTTTACTAGTTTGTGGATATCAATTCTAATATCGGCTCCATGCAAATGTGACGTCGGAGAGCTGACGCTCAATAAATAATGTATACAAAGTGATATTGACTTTAATTCCACATTTGCTAATCAACAGTAGGTAATTGCCCCTTATTCTAAAATAGAATATCACTTTCATTGATAAATAAAGCAGATATTTTTATCTAGTACAAAAAGATACGCGATTTTGAAATTAAACTATTCTCAACGACGTATACGAGTATATATATTTTGACAATGTTGGCATTTCATAGTCTGCTCTATGCAGTTTAATTCATCAGATCTTACTACTTTTATTACCATTTATTGTTTCATTGTTAAATGTTTCGTGATGTTACATATTATTATGTGCGAACCATTTTGAGTGACGTGTGTTTTTTAGGATTCGCTGCAGTCGGCGGCAGCTCACGACGAAGGACCTCGTGTAGGTCCGACACTAGTCGGGCCACCCCGAAAAAGAGAAACGTGACTCAAGTCGATTTATACATAATAATTTATTGTTTCAATACAAGGTTGTATTGTTTTTGCTGTTGTTGTTTTGGTACATATCTGTATATATTCATATGTGTTTATACATATGCGTGTCATACATGTGTGTATACGTATACAAGTACATGCACAGAATATCAAACATACCGTGGTGTTTGTGCATACGGCTAAAAAGTCGTCATAGCCTTATCTGATAAATATTATTTGGCGACGGTTTACGAAAACTGCAAATCAGGCACAAAACGAGCGAACAACCAGTTTTACCAAGAGATTGCTCTTCTTTGTAGCGCGTTGAAAGTAAAACGTTTTCACTTGTAACTTGCAAGTTTTAATGTACGCGAGTATGTGCACCGACTATATTTAGAACGCTGAGGTATTTTTAATCTTGGCGAAATATGAAAAAATCATCAGAAATTCATTAATTCGTGTAGTTCCAGTTGGTTGTACGTTTTACGACATTCGCTTTTAATTAGCCGTCCAAAAGCTGCCAGACCGCCTCTCGACCACTGGACTCCAATTACACTCCATGGACAACGCCTTATGTTCCATGTTTATTACTTAACGAAAACATTTTTAGAATTGCTCCTGGTTTTTCATCGCATATATCGCCGTCCGCGTGTCAAGCACTTATGTTTTATTATTTACATGCAGTACAATCAAAATGAGTTCCTTATACACCATACATACGCAAAAATGTTAACTTTTTGTGTATATATTAGCGAATGTGCTTGTAGGCAGGCCGGCCTACGACATGTCGTCACTAATGCTTTAAAACTTCATTGTCCAATTGCAAGTATAAATGTTCAACACATTAACATTCAATAGTCCATGATGTTAAACATATTTACCTATGTTGCCTTGTCTTAGAAATAATTTGCAATGCCGCATGTTTTATTGTATCTGCTTATCACACAATGTGACACATATTTAATCGGAAACATGAGAACACATACACACAACTTTGACGGGCGTATCCTTGATAGAAATTATTTTTCATAATCGAAGTGTAAAAATGTAGTATCATTATTCATGTAATTCCTGGATATGAATATTTACCGATATACTACTTTAATTTTATCATTTTTATTTTAGTGACTTCGATGTATCTATTTTATTATGATAATTATAGTGTCGCTCTAGATCGCTCTAGGGGTAGTCAGGGAGTACCGAGTGCCCAATATCTGTATCCTGATACAAGTTCTTCTGATCCCGCTATCAGCCAGGATCTGGCCTGTTTGGCGAAGATAGACGTTAATTTATTTTTTTTGTATATTATTTTAGATCCTGGCATTTACATGTTTCTTCACAAATTTATTACTACTACTTCTTTACAAACGCGTGTCAAGCTCAAATATTATTTGCTATAGCGGTGAACAAAAATATTACGAGGAAATCTGTACACCTTAGAGTTTTCTATACTGTTTCTTAACTCTGTTTTGTATGTTATCCTGTCTATGGCCAGCGTAGTTGACTATAGTTTTCACCATTCTCACTCTAAATGATGACCCTATGAAGTTAAAAATATAAATTGGTGATGATGAGAAACATGATTTCGTGTATCATGTATGCATTTATAGTACGACAAGAGTATTTCATAAATCGACATGATCAATTAGTTGTTAAAACTAATTAACTTTAGGATTAAATTTAGGATTCCGCTCGTCTCTCCGGGAGTGTGCAGTTCGAATCCGGGGCACATACCTACTTCTATCGTTATGAAGTTATAGGCAGCTTTAAGAATAAGAATCACGTTGACGGAAGGAAAGTTGACGAATGAAAGAGACATGTACCGTCGCATATCTTGTGAGGCGTTTGCGTTCTACCGACCCGCGTGTGGTCAACGTGGCAGACAATGTTCTTTAAAGCCCTTACTCTGTTAGGAAAAAAGAAATCCAACAGCGGAACGATGAATAAGTTGATTACATGAGATAAACTTGCTTATACATTTATTTAATAAACATTCATCATAATTTAAATATGTTATAAAGACAATACATGCGATTACCAGGGTGCAGTCAAATTTGGATAGTCGCAGCCAACAGGATATGGATGCGTATTTCTGGAAATACAGGAGGAGTTTTGGATAACTTCGACAAAGTTGAACGGTATTGTGTTGCTCTAAAGCGAATAGGATAATTAGATGCTGAAGTGTAACATTTAGCTCAATGTGCGTAGGAAGCGTAGCACCAGCACTGCCTCAAGTGCAGCCGACCCGCCGCCATCAATAAAACATTTGTAATTTTCCAATTCACTGATCGGTGCAGGAGATTTGTACTGTAAAGAGGCATACTTTCCAATAATTCCTGGCCTCTGACTCTGTTGAATAGTTATCCAGCTTACGGCTTTCGCAATTAACATTTATTTATTTATGCTCATAGAAGCGATCGTTTTGGAAGCGCTTTGTGTGCATTTCTGTACGCTAATGATAATATATTACTATTACCTGTAGCTATAAATTGAATATTACCAGCAATAACACGAAGAGGTACAGTACATATAGTAGTTAAAGTATAAAATACTTCGGATAATTATGCATAATTAGCGTGATATATAAGGTAAGGAATGAACTATACCTATTTTATTCGTTATTCGTAATATCAAACATTTAGTTCCCTGAAGGGGTAGGCAGTCTAGTTCCCCACGTTTCACCTTTTGTGTTACATGAAATATGGGCTGCTATACACCGGACATAACTCTAGACTCTCTGTTCTACTAGGATATTTAAGTTAAAAAATATATTAATACTTTTCCCAACCCGGGGATGTACTGTACCTGACCTCTCGCTTAGTAGTCGCTCTGGAAACCGTTAGACTAACAACTAACTTTTTTCTTCATTTGTAATACCCAATAGTAGTACATCATAATAGCCTATAATCCCCACGTTGGGCGTGCAAGTTGGGAATCGCAGGGTACAGCTTCTCGAATCGCCTACAGGACTGCCAGTCGACGGCCAGGACATGTAATCGCGCCTAGGCAGACCGCATGAAACCGCGATCTGCCAGCGCTGTTTAGTTGCTTCTTTCCTCTTGTGTTTAGTAGCCTCTTTACCCTAGTATCTTCGCCTGAAGTCGGGAGATGTGTTTTTTTTCGCCCTGACATGGTTACAGTAATGGTAACACGTAACATCACGCCTGTAATCCCCGAAGAGGTAGGCAGAGGAGTGTAGAACACTCCCACGTTTCACCAGTT